>UNPR01000243.1:0-70738 GCA_900536425.1 Hymenoscyphus linearis | reverse complement strand
GGGGCTTAGCGTGGATTCTTGTTGACTATAAATAATAGCTAGCTCTAGGACTTTCTTAGAAGGCTCGCGATCAATCTCAACCTTATTCTGGAATAGTCTTTTGTACGCTCCTAGTGATACCCTGACAATAGACAGTGAATAGTATAACATTAACTAAATAGAATAGTGTGTGTATTGAAATTATATATAGTGAATGAAATGTTTGATATAGGACTAAGTGAATAGATAAGCGGAGAGTGAATAGAAGTACACAGTGAAGATTGATCAATATTGTTATGTAGAGGGTGAATAGATAAGTTAAGGTGAATATATAGTGTAGAGAGTATAAAGAGTGAAAACTTTAATATAAGAGTATATATTAGTAAGACCAGTGAATACACTATCATATATAGTATATATAGTGAATGAAATAGTATAGAGACTGAATAGAGCTGTCTACCTATGTATATAGTGAATAGAAGAGATATAAATAGCGTTCAATAAATAACATAAGACGAGAGCGAATACTAGAATAAGTGAATATCGAACAGGATATAGAGTGAATTATGTCGAGTTAAGTAAATAGACTTAAATATATGGTGAATAACAATTCTAGAAATTAGTGAATAGTACTCGGCCCGAGTGAATAGTACTCGGCCTAAGTGAATGAATACGCTGAGAGTGAATAGCAAAGGGGAGAAGAGTGAATGTAAATATAGTGAATAAGAACAGGAAAGAGAGTGAATAGAGTTATATATAGAGTGAATAGATTAGTAGAAAGTAGTGAATAGTATTTAATAAGAGTGAATAAGATATCGAGTGAATAGTGGAGAATGAAGTAAATAGAACAAGAGGAATTAGTGAATAGAAAAGAATATAGAGTGAATATATAGGATTGTAGCAAGTAGAACAGTAGAGATTAGTGAATGGAATGGAGTATAGAGTGAATAATGTTACATTTATAGTGAATACCCTTGTGTTTATAGTGAATATATTAGACAAGAGTGAATAGAATGATGGAAATTAGTTAATAGATAGGCTGAGAGTGAATAATATAAAGTGTTCAATAAATAGAGCGTGAAGTAACAAACATAATTGGAGTGAATATGATAAGATCTATAGTAAATATAGAAGATAAGAGTAAATTTATAAAAGATAGGATCAAGTGAATAGAAGAGTGTATTGAGTGAATAGTAGAAAAAGAGTGAATACACTAGTGTTGAGAGTAAAAAGGTAAGGTAATAGTAAATAAATATAGTAAGAGTGGATAGAAGATAAACACGGTGAATATATAAGATAATAGTAAATGTAATAGAGTAAAGAGCGAAAAGATTGGGGAAAGAGTGAATAGTATAGTAGGATTTAGTGAATATAGCGTGTTGAGAGTGAATGGAATAATTGGAAATAGTGAATAGTATAGTATATAGAGTGAATAGCATAGGGCTTAGTAAATAATGCATAGAGTGAATAAAATGACGAAAATTGGTGTATGTATAAAGTAAGAGTGAATATAACAGAATTAGAGTAAACAGAAGCATTAGCATAGTTGGAATTAGTCAACAGTATATTAGTCGCTGTTAGTGAATAGAACATCATAGAGAGTGAATAAATCTATAGTGAATTCAAGACGATTGTAATTAGTAAAGTGAATATAGTGTTATATAAAGTGAATAGAGTTATATATACTTTAAATACTATAAGTCAAGAGTGAATATGAGCTCAGAGTGAATATTACTAGGTATACAGTGAATATTATAGCGGTATCTCAATAGAATTAAGTCTAGACTAAATAAATATTCCAGAGAGTGAATAAACTAGTATATAGAGTGAATAGACTTAATAAGGGTGAATATAACAGTCGGAATTAGTGAATTAAAAGATTGTAGAGTGAATATAATAGTATATGAGGGTACTTAGTGAATACGTTACAATATAGAGTGAATATGTAGAGTGACTATATAAAGGGAATATGTAGAGTGACTATATAAAGGGAATATATCAAGTGAATATATAGGATAAGAATGAATAACGGTGGTATGACTTAGTGAATAAACAAAGTGAATAGAGGCTATCAAAGTGAATAGTATGAAACGCAGAGTTAATCAACGATATAGAGTGAATAATGGAGAGTTAGGGGAATGATTTAAGAAGAGAGTGAATACTACCATGAGTAAATATCGATGAGGATATAGAGTGAATGTATCTCGGGTGAATCAATGACATCAGAGTGAACAGTATATCGTGAAGTGAATTAAAGAGAGTAAAGAGTCAATAGAGAGCGTATTCAGCAAATAGAGGCGATAAGAGTGAATAGTGTAGAATAAGCTGAGATAGGGATGTGGATAAGTGGAGTTGTAAGGGAGTGGGGAGGTGAAGAAGTGAAGAAAGTAGTGGGTAGACCCTCGTAGGAAGTGTAAAGGGGAAGTTTTCTGAATATTAATATTATCTAGTCCAACAAAATGCCCAAAATGGCAATGGTTAAGCGCTGACATGGTAATCCCATCTTTTTATTTCAAGACAGACTACGCTAGCGCTATTCCCAAACCTAGAAGACCCATAATCCTCCAACCAATCGCTACAAACCCCAGATTATGGACGTGTTATACTAAAATACAGGAGTGAGTAAGAATAAGCCCAAGCAAACATCTCACTACTTAACCACTAAACAAAGGCGGCTCATCATTACAAACAGAATACAACTTTATCCCCGCCTTTAGGAAATACCTCACCAACTTATCCCAATACGGGACCTCGCTCAAATCACAACTTTTATCTAGCTCCGAACAAACATGCCAAAGAACCACCTCTCTCAACTTCGGATACCTTGCTCGCATTTCGCACACCCTTTTAAGGATCCAAATTAGTTCACCCGGCATCGCCCACTCCTCTTTCTGCATTCTGGAAATCCAGGCAATGACGTTGGAGTCGACATGCGGATATATGTCTTGCACGTATTGACTGAGATGATTGTGCGGAAACTGGATTTGGAGTTGTTCGAGTTTGGGGGGGAGGATTTGCCATGTTTCAAGGATTTCTACTTTGTCCCGGGGAAATTCTTTGCGTCCGTAAAGTCGATAGGGGACGGATAACCATGTTATAGGGAGTCCGACACGTTTTAGTTGGGAAAATTCGTGGAGATCCATTGTTTGTCCCGAGGAGGCCATTCCATCTGGTGGCTCTTCCATACAATCATTTCCGAAGATGAAAAGTTCTTCGAGAGTGTCGCCTTGCCATTCGTGGAGTGCCATTTGCAATTCGAGGAGGACGAAAGACTCTACTTCTTCGGCGAGATCTTCGTATTCGTCGCCTACGTGATCGAAGTTGTCGATCTCGAAATGGAAGGATTTTAATGCTTTTGGCCAGGAGAGAACTTCGTATAGGCCATCGCTGGGTGGACTGCTGTTCGGAAACGAGAGGGATGTGAGATCCATTGTTTCTTCCATTTCTCCTAACGCGAATTCGAAGGAGTCCCATCCTCGATGACCAGCGATGGAAACGCTCTCTAGATGATCGGGGACTGCCATCAGGTCCTGCAGTGTGCCTCGCGGGTCATACCCCATAACATCATCTTTACGCAATTCTACGAAATGTAGGTAATAATCCTGTGAGATATGAAGCGATGTGATGTTTTTCTGGACCCGAAAATAGGGATCGTCCTCGTCGACGTCGGGGTCATGAACAAGAATCTCGGTTGCGGAAATATGTATCTTCACATTAGGTGCCGTTTTAAGCACTTGTAATAGTTTACAGTCTACGAACTCCTCCTCATAATAAAAGAGGCTGACCCCTCTCACGAGGTCCCGGAGTTGTTTGGATTCCTCTATAGTCCTGAGGAAATGTTTGTAATTGGTGATGAGAGAGGTATTACGTCGATGATCTGCGTTGAAGGAACCGACCGTTTGCCGATAAGGACTTGACCAGTCGGGAAAAGGATTGGTACGTTGAAATACTCCGTTACGATTGTGCTTGATGGGATCAGTGCGCTTTGAGGTGTAATAGACATAACGGTATAGAAATCGAGTTGCGATGATGTTCCAACGTCGGCACACCAATGCAGCTCGTGGGAGATCCTTTGGAGAGGCATTCTCTAGGATGTATTCAAGGAGTTCGGTCGGTAAGAGGGCCTCTAAGGATGGAGACATGGGTAGGTTTTGAGGTACAGTACCTAGGTACCTAGTAATCTTCTGTCTAGTGATGGTGGATTTCCAAGTAATGTGATACTGTAAGTCTAGACGTCTTGCAGAGGTATGTACGGTGTCTGCGTGTTCCGTGTGAATGGTGGTACTCGTACATCCTTAGGAAGGCAGTTGCATAGTCCATGATGTCTTAATCAGGGAAATTTTGGGAAGGGGCGATTGTGGTGAGTGTGTGTACGAGTATCTATATCCTGAGAGTCATGACACTCGTTCGAGTCGACCAAGACAAAACATATTCCGCAGCCCCTCCTTTACTCTGGAATTTCCTAGAGCCAGCTGTAGGAATCACAGTAGCTTGTGGGCCACTAGTCGGGCCATAACCAAAGGGAGGCCGCTGGGTCAAGGGCGAAACTACGAAAGGTTCGCGAGTTGGGAGAGGTTCTGCGCGCTTTGAGAGAATTAGTGAGGTTCTGCATCGGCTACAGAGTGTTCATGCGCCAGTTGAGCAGAGTGTCGCAAATTTGGGGGATTGGGGGAATGTTACGGGGGTTACTGGTGGTGAGGGGGATTTGAAGGACGGTTCTTCGTCGACTAGGGAGAGTGGTTGGAGTAAGATGGGGAATCGGGGGGATTTGAAGTCTGGGTTTGATGATTGATTAATGTTTTTCTTTTGTTGGGGGGGGGGGTTTGTATATATTCTTTTCTTTAAACTGTTAGAGATAGGATGTTCCTCTTACAGCAGATTCGGGTTGGTGTTGGTGAGGAGTCTTTTTGTCATTTGTGCTATGTTGGCTGAGGTGGGTTAGTTTACCTTTTAGTCAAAGAAGCTTAGAATGTTTATACATATGGGTGTTTTTCGTTGTTACATCAAATCTGGTTTGGAAATAAATGAATATCTTATGAATACTTGGAACTCTTCAAAGTTCAAACCCTCCTTGTTCTTCTTAAATGCAGAGAAATATTCCTGTACGGAAATAGAAGGTCAATTCCATCAATTTGTGTGGGTCTATCAAGGAGAAATGAATCTAATACAGGACAAGTCGCGAATAGGCAGCGTGTGAAAGAAATACTGAACTATTCGAGTAGTAGTTGAGTTGAGTTCTATTGCCTCCTTCTAGTCCCCCTTTTCCTTATGAAAAAAAAGGAGTGCAAAATAATTGCCCTTAAATACTACCGTATTGATTGGTTTACAAGATAACATTTTTGGTTAAGATAATATGGCTTTACTGTATATGGTTCTAAAAGTTCGTAGGATGGATATCTTATAAATCTGACCAATCAGGTAGCTAGGATCACAAAGTGATAATATTATATCAATCTTTCTACACTTATTTCAACACCACCACATGCTCTAAAAGACTCTAGATTTTAGAGGTAACCTTACAAAAGTATGTTCGATAATCGGCATAAAAGAAAGTGGCATATATTTTTGAAGCTATTCTCAGCTCCTGGTAAGGTCGATAAGACGACGTCTCTCTCTTAAAGAGACGGGATTGGCTGTAGCAGAAGTGGGAGAAGACATAGCTAATGTATGGATTGATATGCAAAAGTGTATTGAAGTGATTACTGTTGCGATGATTGAGTTGTAGCCTTTAGAAGTCAGGAAACTCGTCTTTATATAGACGAGTGGTTGTGATTACCATCACTCGCTTAATCTATTACCAACCCCCTATTACCAACCCCCTATTGCCTCTTCGTGGAATGCTTTCAGCACCCATTCCACGTCTCATTCTTACTAGAAGAATGTACTTAAATCGTAGACATGGAATGGGTTTAAATATCTGATGGAGTAGATGAGGTTGGGAGTAAAACACAAAGACTAGGAGTGGCGGGGGTAAAAATTGGGGCAAAATTATTTTATAAGATATTAATTTTTTTAGTGTATAAGGTTCATATTGGTCCCTGGACAGATTTTTTGTTTATATAATGTTATCTTGTAAACCAATTAATACGGTAGGTCTTTTACCCCTAACCCTTTAGTCTACCTGTTCGGACCGATCACCGGGGTGGCTGCCGAGTATTTGCCGCTATGTTTAAGAACGTTACGGCGACTCGGGCCGGCTAGGCTCCCGACTACTTGAGTACTTGGCGCCAAGTTCTTGAGTATGAGTTTAGTAGGTGCCTTAACTCAACTCAGCTCATTTTATACGCTGTGAGTAGGCTTCTGGTGGACAAGTTAAATGTTAGTCTTGGCACTGGTATATTGGTGAGGTTCCCAAAAAGACTACAGTCAAGACTGTTATGTATCTTGTCTACTGGCAGGTTGTATTAGGCTCTGTTCACTCAGAATGTTAAACCTCGATATGCCAAGTAAAATATACCTATTTTAGACGATATTAAGACTCAACATCGTGTGGATCAAGTAGATCAGACCCACACGATGTTAAGTCTCAATATCGTCCAAAATAGGTATAGTGTTACTCACACTCGTCGAGGGACGGGTTTTGTCACTCGAGGGACTGACTGCCACTGCCTACGCCACTGCCTACGCCCACTCACCAGGCGAGCAGTACACCTGCTACTATATTAAATTTAACAGCGGCAAAAAATATTGTAAAAATATAAAATAAACTCGAGTTAACTCTTTAGAAGCTAATTAATATTATAGTCGATACTTATAATATTAAGATGCGTTGTTATAGTAATGCGGTAGAATAAGGTAGGATATACTCGTAGCGTACGTTGTGGCGAGCGAGCCTTAGCGCGATGTTAAGGTTAAAAACAACCTCTCGAGGTTGTTTTCGCTTTTACCACCAAAGCGATGTTAAGACTTAATATTAAGTAGATCAAATAAGATATTGAGGCTTAATATCGTTGTTCTGTTCACTCAGAGTAGAGACTAATTTAAAGGCGCCGGAACACGCTCTTAATCAAGAATAGCGCTTTATTTACGACCCACACACACCTCAGATCAGGCTTAATTAGGACGATATCGAGCTCCAACATTCTGAGTGAACAGAGCCTTAGCGAGCTCAGGAGGTTTCGTGAAAATACGCGATTGGCTCGTGCGCCAGTAAGTCCACCTACTAACGAGAGTCTAATTTAGCGAAGTTCTCAAAACCTGTAGCACCAGTCTAGAATACACTAAATGCAAAATAGTTACGCATCGCTTTTAATTAGTATTTAATACCACGTCTATTCTAGTAAAACAATCCTTTTCCCAATATTTTTCCTACACCAAAATTGACACAACTTTTCATACCTCAATAATCATTTCAAGAAACCAAAGATAAGACAACCATCTACGACAGTTGCTGCCATTGAAGGGGGAAAATGACATGCTCAGAATGCCCTCATTGCCAGCCCCCTCCGCCGTGGGAAAAGTCCACAAAATATGTTGGGTCGCCACTTAGGAAATACCCGAAACTTTGGCATTTTGCGAAATGGTCCCTCAAGCTCTTTGTTTTGTGGCTTGCCTGCAGTGTTTCAAAGCCCGTTATACGCAAACACGAAGACGGAAAATACTTCCAACTTGCGGATTTAGCAATCCATTGGCCATCAGACTGGCAATTGAGACAACCGATAAGAGATAAACGCATTATGTTAACCTTTGGGCTCTACGTTTTCATTTATCTGCGCAACTGTTTTCGAGGATATTCCGACTTCATGTCGGGGTTCGAAAAGATCAGTGGGCATGTGTCCGGGGATACAATGATGAGTTGGTTGAAGAACGAAATCGAGGAAAATTACTGGGGAATGAGTGGGTATTTTCGTGAATATTATGATATCTACTCGACCAAGTTGCAAATTGCTCACTTTCTCGCCAACCCCGATAGTTATCACGGCGTGGTGTTTTTTTACAAAGACGGGATCTTTCAAAGCTTATATGCGATGGTCTTGGCTTATGTCTTTCTGGTTGGTTCAGACGCTAACCAGGAAGCCAACGTGGAAGCAACCAATCCCGGATATACACTCAAGCCAGAATGGTCAGGTTCTATAAGTCCGGATTTTGTGGCATTTGTATACCTGGTTTGTCTTGTCCAGTTGGCTTGCTTCAGTTTGCCGAGTGGGGGACAGTTGGGTTGGCATTTTGGGATTCGGAAATTTACCAGAGAATTGAGGAATGGACTCGGAAATGTGAGCGGATCTTTTCCGAGGAAAGAGCGAATGTCGGACTGGATCGAAGGTTTTCTCAAAGAGGAGATGTTTGAGGCTGAGGATGATTTCGAATACGTTGAAAAGTGCATCGACAGGATTGTCAAGGATATCTCAAGTTGATCTCAAAAAGGACTAGATGGGAACTGTTTGTTGGCTTGCGAATATTTTCCTTTGTACCTGTTTATTTGATTGACCAGTTCTTCTGTTGTATCATATATCTTGCAATGGATTTCAATTCAACTGTTATAAATCGAACATTTACAAACTGTTTACAAAACTCACTAAATTGCATAATTCATTTTATAAGAGACCATATTATTATTCCTGGGTGACAGGTCAGAAGCCACGGGCAGTCAATCTTAGAGAAGGTTTCTTAGTTAGTAGGAAAGAAGCAAGGGCTCGGTCCGGTGGTTGTTGATTCTTGACGAAAAGGGGCAGGAACGACGCAGAAATGTCAGCAATGTCCCAACGTGTTGTACTGTATCCTCCGGACTCATTTCTTAATAGATGCCACTGTTGAGATTGACAAAAAACGACAACGAATACGCCGCATAAGACGAATAGAACCAATACAACGAATCCGCCGACGACGAACAAGAAGAAGAGAAGACAGTGATCATGGAAAAAACGGCTCTGATGTTGCTGATGATGTTGATGGCAGTGGGAGTGAAAGGTCTTCCAGAGGTGGTTGGCCGAGAGGAGAAAGACTTATCGACCTGGTTTGCTGCCATTATATGTCTGATCGGTTACGGAGTTCTTCATGTCATGATTATACCAGTTCTCAGAGCCTTCCGATCCGTGAAAAATAATGCGCGGAAGAAAACGGTGGAGAAAGGGAAGGAAAAGACTACTCATTTGGCAGATTTCTTTCTCGCCTCTAACATAGCTATCCCCACATTCAACGTTTACCTAGGGGCAAAGTATGGTTATCCCCATGACCTACCTAGCAATGTCTGGGCATGGTGGCTTCTAAGCACCACCAATACTCTCTCACTTGTATCGACACAGTTCCACCAGCCAAAAGTTATAAGACTTTCAATATTTATAACTCTCTGGCTGGATCTGACCTCGGGGGGACTCGCCTTTTGGCAAAACCATGCCATCCGAACGACCGAAGGGGGGGGGGCTGGTTTTTCTACACCGCAATCTTTTCTCTGGCTTTCAGTGTGACCAACTTCCTATACTCAATATGGGATCTTGATGGCAGGAAATGGTGGAAGGCCAAAAAGGTGGAGAGAAAGACGCTAAAAAGGCCGAAGAAAAGAAGGCAGTGGTGGAACAGGAAACCGCGGCGGGTGCCAAAGTCATTGAGACCACAGCCAAGATAGAAGGTGGACTTGTTGAAAGTTCTAGTTGATCAGGACCAAGCTACTACTGTTACGGGACAGCGCCAGTAGTAGTCTCATTCTAAGCCGCTGTCCCAACTAACCTGGACCTGAGTGACCTGAGTTTTAACCTGTTATCTCTTGTGTAGGCTTTTCGCCTGTCGTTTATATTGTTTCTAACCTTCACCCACTCGGGTGTTTGGGGTGGACAGTATAGGCACGGGTACCCCAAGATGAGTTTGGCGTTGGCGGCGCCTTGAGGCTCTAGTATTCGAGAACATCTTCGGACCAGAACAGGAACGAAGACGACAAACTCGGAGAAGCTAACAAACTCAACAATCTCAACAATTTGAATCGAATGCACCGATTCGCAAAGCACACACACACAACAAACATCAATACACGCGCACAGATACAGAGGAAGTTAATTCAAAAGACGGGCTCCAGGATTCAACTCCACATCATTTAAAATCGGAATACAGGGACAGATTTCAGGTTGCCTACATTGCCCTCAAAGGTAGATCGAGCAAGTACACGACCAAGAGACTTAGAAGAGGTGGGTTGCTAGTTTTCCTTCTATGTATCGTCGACCCCTAACCATAGTGTCTTAGGAGTACAGCTATTAATTGGCGACACTGCAGCTTGGACCAGTTCTAGGTCACGAATCATCTTAATAATATGCACCAAATGACCGAGAAGTTAATGAGCACCAATACCACCAGAGAATCTGGGTCCTTTCATAGGTTCCAAGTGTTATGGTCAGTGGAGCTGCAGCTCGATCGTCAGCCATATTTTCAAAGTCAGGCGGTTGATTTATGATCTCCTGATTGATCGAATGCCGCTGGCTTGAAATATGATGATAGTTGTTGGTCGGTCTCGATAGTATGCCACATCTCCCATCCCTCAGTCGAAGGACACAATCATCTCGAGTTATCAACTTTAAAGTTTCAACTACACTCGAAAATTCAAATCAACAGAATATATTCTGATAGAACCATACGAGTTCGAAAATGCATGATCTGCAATAGAGAAGGTTACGAGATGGGTACCGTCGGGCTTTGGCATCACGATACTTTTCAACTCTGCAGACGCTGGGTTACTTCTACAGAATCGGCACCATGGACGTTGTATTCAACAAAGGGATAGAATAGTCAAGGTACCTCAAAGGGGAATAAATCGCGAGTAAGATAGCCAAAGCTATAATTTATACGTATGAGCCTAATCCATACTTTATTTAGGACAAGCTTGTCAATGTCCCTCCCTCCCCGAAACTACAGTGAAGCCTCAAACTAGGCTTGAACACGACCCCTCTGAAATTTTAGACAACCAAATGCAGCGTATGGTAGGACCGTCATGTGAAATTGATGTCACGTCTCGAGGGGCGTGGTCAAATTCAGCAAAAAGGAGGAAGATGGAGTTATCCATTAAGTAGAGCAGATGTCTTGGCCTTGGAGGGGTTGTTTCGGAACCACAATCGTGGGCTTAGGAAGCTACATGCCTTAACAATCTTGGAATGTTCATTCAGGGAGATACTTATTATGTATATGTTGTCAGGTGCCTGCCTCGAGGGTTTCCATTCACTTAGGAGTCGTCTGAGTCAATAGGGCTAGGGCTCACCGGATGAGTTGCCCTTGCATGGTCTGTGAGGGGCTAGCTAGGGCTAGGGCTTGAATAGTCCCTGAGTTAGTACGTAGTTTCGAACTCTCCCGCAGTCAACACTCATTTCTTGCCACTTTTATACTCTGGCTGTTCCACTGATAACACGTACCTAGCAATAGTATATCACATTGTTAGACTGATGGCGGATGCAATCTTCACGAACTTCCATTGACTCGCTAAAAAAGGGGTGTTAACTGATTATTGACCACGTGATATAAACGTCCCCTGCATCCAGAACTTGTCCCGATCCTTGTCTTGGTAAATTTAATAATCGGCTACCTGTAGATTAAATTACGTCCTAATTATTTACTAACGACAGAAACATCACTTGTTTTTTTTTGCGACAGAACTACTACATGTGTACCACTCAATTCTTTATATTTGTTCTATATATAAATTTAATTATAACTAGAACTTAATAGTACATATGTCAGAAAGCAGTAGTATTTCTATCGTTCAATATTTACTATTTGTATAACTGAATAGCCTCAAATATAGTAAATTGCTAGCTTAATTACTTGCTTCTAATTAGACTCTATAGCCTGCCTCCCTTGATACCTATCTCCTGGCTCCTGGTTCCTATATGTATATAAGTTTGGACTATTGGGTTCGTTATCTCCACTTTTAGTCTTAGGAGATGTTTAGGTTTACTCGCGAAAGGTTCAATTTTGCCTCTTGACACAAATAAGCTTTAAAAAGAGCTTATTTTAGAGAAATATTACTTAAACAGGAAATCGTAAACCTAAAAACTCGAAACGTACATTTGTAGCAACGAGGAGATACACGATATTATATTATAATATATTCTAATTACTACTAAGTTTAACAAGAACTAGCCTACTAGGCACTAAGAAATAAGAAGTTGTATACTAATATACATCTTTCATCATTCTTTGGTACCTTGCCTATAAAATTTGATAAAAACATAAAATCCTAGAATTAATATAAATATCTCCCTACCTGCTTTCCTTTTCCTATAAAATTAATAATATAGACATTACTTTACTAGTAGATTTACGAGCAAAAAGATAAAGTAGTCCACAGATAGTAATGCTATCACTGACCCTTTAATCAAGTGGTATTTCTGACGTTAGTGACCAATTATGGCGTAATTTAGTCTATGTCCATTCAATAAAAGAAGATAAACTGTTCACTTTCACTTAGTCTACTTGAAATTCCAAGCTAATAGAAGATACGCTCAGAGTTCCTCTCCCTCCTCTTCCCCCTCCAGGAAATATACCAAAACTAACCAATGACATTAACGCACGATATATACAAATATATTCCTATACTCCTAGCTATGGTAACTACGAGGACTGTCAAGAAATCATTGGATTGGACTAGGCACACAAGGTGGACTAGCGTACTCTGGTCTGGGACCCACCACTAATTCATGCCACATAATCTGAGTGTGCTAAAATAGCCAAGGAAGCACCGAAACAGCCATCAAGCGATCATATTTTCGAAAAGGGAAAGCACAGACGTATGCGTAACTGACAAGCCCTCCTGGGCCGAGAAAGGAAGAATATATGTGGCAGGGCGGCAGTAGATAGTATCCTTGCTCGGTCGTTCGCCAAAGATATGGAATTTGGATGAAGGATGAAGGATGAAGGATGAAGGGTGAAGGGTGAAGGGTGAGAAGGGGGGATGGTGTTAAGGGAAGTGCTGTAAACCTGGTTCGCAATGATCATAGGTTCGAGGGTAGAGATTCGGTAGAGACGGGTAGTGAGAACTTTGCCCACCTAACCATTTGGAAAGTTCGATTTACCGACTATGGTACCGGTACTTGGACAGTGGCCTACCTGCTATTCCAGCCTGACCCATCTCGCCAGTCCAGACTGCCCAGTGCATTCCTCCTGACACAATGTGACAATGCTTGAATGGATCCGGAAAACGGCAGATATCCGCGCATTTCTGATCTCCCCACCCTCGGGCCTCGCCCCTCCCATCAAGGTATCAGTATGACACCATACTTGGGTCGAAAGAATCGTGATAAGCATATTTGATATACTGACCTTTCTGCAGAGTGGTGGACTCAAGTACCAATGATAACATGGAGTTGATGTATCCGTAGCCACTTGGAAATCTACCAAATATTCATTTCAGTCAACTGCGTGGGATGGGTTTGAATTGAAATATTTACCTCTTTCTTTGCTGTCACAAATCAGAATAAACTCTTTTGAAGCCTCCTCCCTTACCTTTCTTGAAGTTTCTTCCTCCAAGACATTGCAAATTATATCCCCTCGATACATCATATATACGTTTGGATTTTGAGGTTTGTGGTTTCTTATTTAAGTGATAACGTTCTAAAACAAGCCCTTTTTAAAGCTTATCTGTATCAAAAGGCAAAATTTGAACCTATCTGAAGCAATGCTAAACAAGTTCTAAGACGAAAAGTGGATACGACCTGGAAAATTCAACCGTAAGTGGGTGGTCAGCTTCGGTTGGACCTCGTCGTCGGGTAGATCACATGTGCTAAAAGTTAATACTGCCCATGATTCGCTAGTTTTACTAAAAGTTGGGTAATATAGACAGGGCAGGGGTTCACTCGGAACTGTCCACTCTCTTACTCAGAAGCTTATATTCCTATTCCTTACGGCGAAAGATAAGCAGATTGAAGTGCTTGTACAGTACATTATACGTAGTACTTCGTATGAAGAAATGTAACCTGCAAGTCCCGGTGCCCGAACTATTTGGTGTTACCGACATTTCAGGCTGTTTGTTGTTGCTGACAGCTTTCGACCGAATTGTAAAACAATGTATGGCATCAGACATACAAGAGGTGAATATAGCATTTGAGGAGGGTAACTTTTTGTTTTTGAAAAAAAAAACCCCTTCAACTCGATTCGTTGCAGGTTTCTTAAATCTTTACAAGGATTTATCACTTTAAAAATCCGTATACCAAAGATTTACACGACAAAGTTCGTTCACGTCATTGACCCACTTGAATTTTAAGACCAACGGTGGAGCAGATAATTATTTCTTTGACTGAAGAAAGGATTGGTTTTTCGAGCAACCATCCGATTTCAACTCAGCATCTTGGCGACGTCATGCCACGAGGTGATAAGTACCGCTAGATTCCCGGAGCCGATGTATTTTCGAACACGGTCCTTAAAAACTCTAAATCGACCTCTCTTCAAGCACGGTTGCTCCGCACAAAGCAAAGACGGTAAACCCGCAAAGCCAAGATGGTATGCCGACGGAGTGTTTCAACGAATGAGGGAGCTGTATCTTTTCTCCGCAGTCTCAAGGCTTTTCTAAATTTCTAAATTTGGGCCACGCTCAAGAGAAAATAGCAGGCTTTTTTGCGTGCGATCATCCAGCATTCAATGTGAAGTTACGACAGAGATCTCTGATTCGCTGATATAGCGAAAGACTAGACCAAAGCCTTAATATAGACATACCAGGGGTGGGGGGAACAATCCGATGGCTCCAACCTCTTTGAATCACATTTCCAGAGGTATTTTGTATAAGAGAGAAGTCCTCCCGGCGAATAGCAGTTTCCTCACCCACCTCTTCGCTTCTTCACCCCTTCTTCTCTTCTCTTCTTTTCTTCTCTTCTTTTCTCTTCTTCTCTTCACCACTGTCGTTTACATTCTTTTGCCAGTTTGCTCAGCGATATTATACTCGCTGCAGTATAGCTTGGCTTTACATTCGTTCAACAACCCTTTCTGAATTCGCATCGCAACTTTTATTCATCACTCATTTTATTACTTTTTATTTGCATCGCCAAAACCCAAACTCACCATGCTGCTTCCCAACGTCTTTGCAGCTGCCGCTGTTCTTTCCTCCTTGGTTGCTGGAACCCCTGTTACAGCAAATCATGAAACAGACGAAGAGAGTCTCTCGAAAAGAGGCTTCGGATACCACTTCAAAGAACCCTACATGATGAAGTCGGGGGCTGGGGGTTCTTCTTCACGTATGCAATCGTTGAAAGATATAGAAAGAGCTGAAAGGCAAAAGAAGCAGGAAGCCGATTTCCACTCATTTTGGGGAGCCGCCCCAAGAGCACCAGGAGCGGCTGGAGACACGGCACATGAGAAGATTAAACATCTCCTCGAGTCCCCCAACTTTCTTCAGAAGTTACCCCCACACCCGCCAAAAGTAGAGAAGAGAGCCGGCTTCAGATACATGGATAAAAGTCCCGTCATACGAGGAGGAAATCCACGTATGCCAACCTTGGCAGAGATGAACAGGGCTAAAAAGGAACATAAGCAAGATGCCGAATTCAACGCATTTTGGGCAAGTCAGCCTAAAGCACCAGGAGCAGGTGGAGACACGACACATGGGAAGATTACACATGTCCTTGAATCTGGAAAGTTTCCCGGTCTGAAGAAAAGAAAGCTCGGCGCTGGCTTCAAATTCGATAGAAGTCCCGTCATACAAGGAGGACACTCACGTATGCCAACCTGGTCTGAGATAAAGAAAGCTGAAAATGCAAAGAAGCAAGATGCCAATTTCCACGCATTTTGGGGAAGTCAGCCTAAAGCACCAGGAGCAGGTGGAGACACGACACATGGGAAGATTACACATGTCATTGAATCTGGAAAGTTTCCGGGTCTGAAGAAAAGAGGAGGAGGAAGCGGCTGGAAAGTATTCTCTAAAAAGAAGAAGCCAGCCCCCCCAGTCGTCCAGTACCAGAGCCCACCACCTTCTCCACCATGGCAACAGTCGGAAAGATACCAGTCGTACCAGCATCAAGACGACGCTTTTAATTCATTTTGGAAAGACCTTCAAGCACCAGGATCGCCAGCTCATGTACGCGGCTCGGCTTATCACTACAAGCGAGATGTACCAACGGCGAGTGTCGAGAAAAGAGGAGGAGGAGCTGGCTGGAAAGTATTCTCTAAAAAGAAGAAGCCAGCCCCAGTCGTCCAGCACGAGAGCCCACCACCTTCTCCACCGTGGCAAGTGTCGGAAAGAGTTCAGTCGGAAAGGAATCAAAACCAGGCTTTTGATGCATTTTGGAAAGACTTTTCTAAAGGACCAGACTCGCCGATCAAGGGAAACTCGCAGTTCCATAGTTATTATCACCAGAAGCGAGATGTACCAACGACGAGTGTCGAGAAAAGAGGAGGAGGAGCTGGCTGGAAAGTATTCTCCAAAAAGAAGAAGCCAGCCCCAGTCGTCCAGCACGAGAGCCCACCACCTTCTCCACCGTGGCAAGTGTCGGAAAGAGTTCAGTCGGAACGGAATCAAAACCAGGCTTTTGATGCATTTTGGAAAGACTTTTCTAAAGGACCAGACTCGCCGATCAAGGGAAACTCTCAGTTCCATAGTTATTATCACCAAAAGCGAGATATCACAACGCCTAGTGTCCAGAAAAGAGGAGCAACAGCGTCCGCCTTAACAAAGATATTCTCTCAAAAGAAGCCGCAGCCTGCCCCGCCTGCAGTCCAGCCCGTAGCCCACCAGCCAGCCCCAGTCGTCAAGCAGGAGACTCCGCCATCTTCCCCACCATGGCAAATGTCGGAAAGAGCTCAGTCGGAAAGAAACCAACAAGAGGCTTTCCACGTATTCTGGCAAGACTTTTCGAAATCACCAGACTCGCCGGTCAAGGGAAACTCGAAATTCCATGATTATTACATGCACCAGAAGAGAGATGGTCCATCGTCAGACGTTCCTCTTAACAAGAGGTCGGACGATGTCAACTCGGAAGCTCGTGTCGCGCGAGTGTTCAAGGCCTGAAAGGTCATGAGCCGTGGCTAAAGAAGGTGGGAAAAATCTTGTTCAGGGTGGTGTTTGGAGTTGAGGTTTGCATTTGTCTGGGAAATCTCAAACAGGGAATAGACGGCGTTATCTAGATGGGAAGGGGGATGGGAGGCGAGGATTTGCTGCGAATGGTATACCAAAAAGTGCTACTGTGTGTATGAATAGAAGTAATTCAAAAATATCTGCTTTTCAAAAAGAGTTCGAAGCCTTTTGCTATATATGTCTGTGATTCAATAGTGATTCCCTTAATATACCACAATTTCTACTTTCAGTCTGTATCCCCTCGTTGCTACATACGTACCTTTCGAATTTTATGTTTGCGATTCCCTATTCGGGTGATAAAATTTCCAAAAATAAGCCCCTTTCGTATCTTATCTATATATAAAGGTAAAACTGAACCTATCCCCACCAAGTTCTAAGACGAAAAGTGGATACGACAAAGTTAAAAGTCTAAACGTACTGTACATATGTAGAAACGAAGAAATAATATTCTTTCTCTAATCAAATTCCAATCAACCCCCTCACTTACCACAACGTCCTACGTCCTACGTCCTACCTCCACAAACACAAACCAGTAGTACACTATCAACCTCCATCAACCTACCCCCTAAAACCATCAAATATCAACCCAACCACCAAACCCCCAAACCCCCAAAAAGCGACGACATAATATGGTAAGTATACCTACCCTCCGGTTATTCCAAAACAAACTACCGGGTTGACTATCAAGTCAAGTCAAATGATATGCTACGGGTACAGTGCTATAATAATCGTATAGCTAAGCCAAAAGTGTGAGTTGTAAAGGCTAGCTATCTGGCCATGTCACGTGAGTGCTCCCCCCCTTCATCGCTGCAGGTGTTGGGGCTAGGAGCACGTGAGCAAGGCTCTGATAAGTAGCTACAATTACTAAATCTACTTACCGAGATAATACTAAGGTACAGGGGTCGTAATACAAACACAAATACCTGATTGATTTAAACTGATCGCCTTATCAATCCTCGAAGACCTAAAATGTCATCCCAATCCCAATCAAAACCCCAGAATATAATTTCTATAATACAATATAATACCTACTCGTACCTATCTATCCCTCCTACCCGCAGCCTCCCCCTCCCCCCTCCCCCCTTCATCCAAAAAATACAATCACGAGTCGCGACTTTGAATAGAGTTAAGTTACTGGTAGTAGATTTGCAACTCGTAGATTTGCAACTCGTAGAGTTGTAATGAATGTTAGAATCAGATTAAGGTAATTATAGAATGAGGTAGGTAGGTAGGTAGGTAATATTCCCTCTAGATTTTCGCACAAGAATTGTTCTTTATTTAATGTGATATGATCTCACTCAACAGCATGACAGACACACACCATACAACCAAGATCAACTCAGAATACCTACGTAAGAGTAAGAATAAGAGTAATCTCACAAAAAAAGAAGAAGAAAAGAGTTGAGTTGAGCTCATAGAATTCATTCATCCATCTCACCCAAAGTCTAAAATACAAGTTTCTCTTTCTCACTCCACCTAACTAACTAACTCATCTCACAACCACGCCACGCTACGCTGTGAGGACACCACACCGCTTAAGGAAGGGTCGGGTTCTCTTTCCCCCATCTATCCATCATCCATCCATTTATCCCCCTCCTCCTCCACTCAACCCATCCGCTCATCCCCATATAAAATAAAACAAAAGGGATATCAAAAAAAAAGGAAAAGTATATCTGTGTGTGTGTGTGTTTTGTGTATCATCATCATCCATCCATTCCCCCCCATTCCATTCCACCCCATTCCATCCAGTCCCAATTCATATCATATCACCCTCGTCACCAATCCCAATCCCAATTCCACCCATCCATTCATTCATCCCACCTCATCACCAAAGAATTTCCCAATCCATCCCATGTCCAGTCCCAGCCCGAGCCATCATCATCATCATGTTAAAAACAAAAAAGGAAAGCCCTAGAACGGACGAATGCAAAAAAAGGAGCAAAAGTTAAAGCACTCGATACGGACGAAAGTCGTGGAGAATCCATCCTCCTTTTGTGCCCATGCAAAAAGTGTTGGAAAACGCCCGTGAAAACCTTTGGCGCTCGCGCCCCCCCCCCCCCCCCCCTAAAAGGAGAGAAGAAAATGACAAATGAAAGAAATCGATATTTGCATGCAATGCTGTACAGTTTTTTTCGTCTTCAGGGGAAAGATATACTGGATACCCCTCTTTGAACAGATCAGTGGCGCAAGTGATTCAAACCTATCACTGCTCATTAACCACATCTCTGATACTCCACCTCCACAGGTCACCACCTCGGGTGAGGTCGTTCCCTACCCATGACTCGCACTTTCTCTTCCAACGCTCTTCTTCCTCGCGTTGTCGTCGGACAAATTCAGGTCCAACGTCGAATTCCTCGCCAACGAGCCAGTCATCTTTGAGGCTGCTGAGACCCTCGCTTTTGCGACCTCCTGGGGTGGTTGCCTCTTTGGTTGGGGAATCCTCTAGGTCAGGAACATCTTTAAAGACATCTTCTTCGTCGTCCAAGGCATCGAAACCATCCATGGTATCTCCCGCGTCGCTTTTATTGTCGCCTTTTTGAGGCATCTTAAGCCAACACATTCGGACGGGATCAAAAACCATGCCCCCAACGACTTGAACGTTCTGACACGAGTTGACATTTTGAATAAGTGCTGGCCGAGGAGTGGTATTCTCCTTTTCTCGGTAAGCGCTTGGCGATTCCTTGAAAGCGTTGGAATTCATTGAATTGATTGGCGAGGCAGGGACATCGAAGGGGGAAAGGTCGTTCTCGTTTCCTTCCCATTTGAACGTGTATGGATTATAGTACATTCCTTTCACGGCTAAGACCACGTTAGTAAACGAATCGAGTAAGCGCAGATGAGGACTAACATTTAGCATTATTGAGATTCCCAAGCGGCTTGATCAGATGAGGTTTCTGTGGTAGCCCTTTGGGCTTCTTCGACCTCACCGAGTGCGCTGTTGCGGTACTCAAGCCTGTAGTCGCGGAAACTTTAGCTTTCCATTGATTGGTCAGAGTCGTCAGTGGAGCTCCTGAAGGAGCACGGTGGGCGATATTATGTTCTCTTGCCATTCGACTAGCATTAGTATCACGCGCGAATCTGGGCAATTCATCTCGTGTTCTTGCGGCTGGGAATGGAGCAGGTGTGCTTGTTCTCAGAAGTGGAGGACCCTCTTGAAGCTTTTGCCTCAAATTGGAAAGCTTTGGTGGACCTCGACCTATTGGTTCCTTAACAAACTTCTGTTCTACATCACGCGAGGTGGGCAGATCATCAAAACCATCAAGTTCACAGCCGTCACCAAAGTGCCTGCGACGTACTGGTTTTGTAATTTGTCGCTTCGCTGCGGCATCGCGAGCTAATGCTTCGGGCCCACGAGGATTTCTTCGTGGACTTGGAGATCTCATCGTGGACCTCGAAACAGCTCGCGACGTTGGACGAAAATCCGTACTATTACTCGATGATTCAGAATCGTTTCGACGGAAATGACGAGAACTTTTTGCGGTGACATGTTGCGACTGCCTACTGGAAGCACCGGCAGGTAGAAATGGTGCAGGCTTCCTTCGAGCATGGGACAAACTCGAATCAGCCCCCGAGCGGTCGCGGTCAACAGGGGTTTTGGGCCGAGACATGTATTGAGTTCTACTGCTGCCATCCGTGCGAGATGGTGGTCTTTCGAACCGTCCTCCTGGTTTCGCTGGCGAGCGCATGGATGGCATCGACCGCTTGAGCTTCAATAGTTGAGCATGGGTGGTGGTTGGCTCATTTCGAAGTGCGGGATTGGACTGTTTGAGACCCAGATCCCGTCTACGTGGCGTTGATGGCTGGAAGGGAGGATGTGACGGTGTTGTTGGGGTATGAATACTACTGATTGACGAGTGATTCGAGTGACCTCCAAGTCTCGATTGGGAACGACGATTGCGATTTGCAATAGGCCCTCCACTCTCCGAGACCGGTTCTAGAGGACGAGGAAGTCGTGATGTAGCTGAGGTTGAAGGTTTGTTTGTAAAAGTCAATGAAACCGCTGTCTTGGGCCGAGACGGGCTTGTTTGTCGAGTGGTTTTCATCTTGACATTACGATTAAGAGTATGTTTGTTCGAAGCAAATACATCTCCATCACCAATCTCAAGGCCAGAGAGAAAATCGTCCTTCATTTCCACACGCTTAGCGGCTTGTTTTTGGGGGCTTTGATGATCTGGCGAGCGATCTTGTTGTCTTCTCTTGAGGATGTCATCAAACGGAATTGGCCCATTTGGAAGCACCAACCCGTCAAGTCCTTCATCCTCGCTCTCAACAGTCAAAGAGCTCGCCACACTTGGACTGAGAGCGGATGATGAACTTCGATTTGAGCCTCGTTTGGTACCTCCAAATCTTGTTCCAAGACTACCCTCACCCCATTCATCAAATTCATCTCTCGTGGTAACCGGTGTCTTTGGTATGTCTTGTCTCGCGGAAAGCTTAAGAGGACTGTTGGTAGGGAATTGGAAATCTTGCTCAAATTCATCACGATTTTCCACGATTTTCTCATCCTGTTGTGGAGTGGGTGGAGTAACGAGAGGTAATAATTTGGGACCTGGTCGACTTTTGGCGACTTTGATCGTGTCACGACCGTCTCCAAAGAAATCATCATCGTTCTCTTGGTCCCGGAATTGATCAAGAAGATTCATGGATGCAATCTGTGGTTTTAAGTTGGGTGGAGAATTGAGGTTAAATCTCGGAGCTGGTTTAAATGACCTTGCGGGACTGGATTGTGTGGACGATTCACCCCCACTGACTTGTCGCAAAGCGTCTGGGAAGTTGGAGGCGTCTTGTTGCTTGATTTTGAATCCACCCTCGCCGGGAAGTTCCAGATCTCCGTCGTCCCAATCGTCCTGGATGATCTTCTTGAGTTTCCGACCACCTAACCGTTTGATAGTTCCTCCCAGTAGAGCGGAAGATGGTACGTTTTGAGGAATTGGGATGCCGGCTCGTTTTGCGGTCGCAATTGCGTCTATAGTTGATCGTTCATCGTCTCCTGGTAGATGGACATGCTTATCCTCGTCCCCTTGGTTGGAGTCGAAGTCGGATCGAATTGACATGCGCGAAGAGGAGACGGACTCTCGGTGATGGGACGTGGCCGTGGTCGTCAAGGACGCACTTCGAAAGGTAAAATCGTCTCCGCCAATGTCCAGGTCATCGTCGTCCCAGCTCTCGATTGGTGCCTCCACTACGGCCTTGCGCGGTTTTAAGGTCAATTGCTCCATTGTGCAATTCTGTGCGCCGACCAGTGGAATTGCAGCGTATTTTGGTCGTCCAGCTGGTGTCCTCCGAGGTGAATGCGAGATCCGGTAAATTGGCCAGTTCGTCGAGTCACATCGATGGCTTTGGCCTCGCTGTTCAACGTCGCAAGTTGCTCATGGTGACAATACCGTGGATGTGGAAGGTCGCAAGTATTGAAATTGGGTCTTTTCTGACTTGTCACCGGATTATTCTTGGTGATTGGTACGACGCTATGAGGGTAACAGGTAGAGTAGTGGGTGTAGGGTGGTGTTCGGTATGTTTGGTGGAGCAGATTTGGTGTGCTGTGTGCTGTGTAGTTTGTTGGCCGCCAGTGAGGTGTTGACCAGATCAGTAGGGAGTAGTGTGTTTTTCCCTCTCCCTCGACGCTAGTGATCGCGTTCCTCCTTCGTTCGTCTTCGCTCCCTGGGTGGTGCGAGCGAGCGAGCGATGGACGTCTGTTTTGGGTGCAGGTGGGTGTTTATCGAGCGTAGGGCAGTCTGCCAAGGTGGGCGAGGGTGTGGATGTGTATTGCTACTTGGTACTATGATTCTTGGAAATGTGTCTGGGGATGGTGGACGCAAAGGTTTTTGCAGCGGCAGTGGTATCGTATCTTCTATCGGGGGTCGGTGGCTGGAATGTACCTACTGGTACAGTAATCACCAGTGTTGGTGGCAGTAGTGGCAGTGGTTGGCTGGTCAGAGATTGAAGAGGTTGGGGGTGGGGGAGTCGGGGCCAGATACAGGTTTTGCATACTAAAATTGGCGAGCGAAGGCCCAGCGAAGGCCCAGTAAAGGCCCCATCAAGGCTGGCAAGGCGACGCTGGGGCACCTGCAGCCGAGATCCGGTGCCTGAATTTAGGCCTTGCAGCCTGGACTGGCGATCAAAGTATCAGCACGGACCCGACCATAAGGTTCACATCACGTGGCTCATCTCGCTTTGATGGAAAGCGGCATCCAGCTGGAGCCGTGGGACACAAATATCATCTCAACATCTAGCAGCTTGACAACCTTGAGTTCATCTGATCAATTTTCATTATTGTTTCTTGAGCCGAGAATAACCAACGAATATGGACTGACAAACGGGCTACTCGACATGTCCGAATATATCCCAGGGATTTGGTAGGTAGAGACAGATGAGGGGGTGAGGGGTCTGACAGGTCAATTTCAAGGCGTCAGTGCCGCTTTCCTCTTTCACCACGCGCCTTCCCGCGTTTGTTTCGCGATATCCAATCAGCTGTCGCCTTTGCTGCCTAAATCCGAAAAAGTTATATCAACACCACAATCTACAACTGCATCGTACCTGACCTAGAACTTCCTCCAATTTCATTGATAAATCTTAAATCAACTACACCAGAAATCCCCCCAATCTAATCGTGTTTCATAAACTTTCCGACAACGTCATAGCACAGCGCGTGGGATCATGAATGGTGTGTTGTGGTGTCGCTCAATCGTCAACCATCAACCATGGATCCGGAATTCACCACCGTCCTCCGCATCCCCCATCCCGATCACACCAACCAAGACGCCGAGTTTGTGCTTCTCCATGTCTCCTCGACTGGTCGTCGTAAGCTCGACCTGAAGTTGATTGGGACCGAAGATGAGCATGTGTTCGTGACCGAATGTAAGGAACCCCAAATGATCGCCCGGGAGGGCCACTCCTTGGCCTCATCCCCCAATCCCGGGCCCTCAATATACATCACAATATACATCACAATATATCTCATGCTCAACGCAGGGACTAATCTCCCTCGAATCTAGTAAAACATTCGGAAATATCAGCCCTAAAACTAGAACGATGTACTCAGGATGAATGGGAAGATATTCTACTCTCGGTGTTACGTGGAATCACGCCGGCCAACGACGCCGTGATGAAGGATGTTGAACTCTCCGCCAAGGTGGAAAAGAAAGCCAAGTCACTCACTATCACAATCCAACGCCGCGTCGAAGGAATCACCGTAAGTCATCACACGACGACCCCGCAACTCAAAATATATCAATATCACACATAATACTGACTCGAAATCCGTAAAAATAGCAAAAACTCGGTCAAATCCCAATCAAGGCAAAAAATCCCGAAAGCGTCGAGATGTCTCTGTTTGACTGGTGTGGTACCATCATCACCTCCAAGGACCAATCGAGTCATGAGTTACATGCTCTGAACACCAGTCTAAGTGAAAAAGACGTCCAAATCAAAAAACTCGAAGAGAGTCTAGCCGAGCTTGTGACCCTCAAGGAGCAGCACGACAATGCGCTCTTGGAGAAATTCTCTCTCCTCCTAAACGAGAAGAAACTCAAGATCAGAGATCAACAACGTCTCCTAGCCCAATCAACCATCGACCCAGTAAAAGTATCAGAGGTCGAGGCCCCGCGGCGAAAAAGCCAATCCCATTCTACCGGCCCCTCACGCGCAAGAAAACGCAAAGTCAAAGAAGCAGTCGTAGAAAGTGACTCTGACGATGGCTTTGAAAAGATGGAAGTCGATGAAGCCAATTCTGCCAAAGGTTCTGATGACGCGGATAAACAGACACCAGAACCTTCAACGGCGTCAGAAGCTTCGGATGATGATGATGATGATGATGAGCCGCCTCTGCCGCCGAGAAAAACTATTAACCAAGAACGCATCTCAAAGGAACCCACACCCGTCGCTGCCCCACCCGAGGATTTCGTCTTGCCGCCAAAGAGAGAACTTCCTTTTCAGAGGAAGCCCGCTGCTGCTGCTACGGCTAAGTCTGCGTCTAAATCTGTGGGTGATGGCTCGGAAACGGAATCTGATGATGAGTTGTGATGTTTGTGATTTGATTTGATAACTTTTGTGATATTGTAGCGAATTGAAAGTTGTATATATGACTTGGAAAGAAAAGATGAATGATGAATGATGAATAATAATATCCTATATACCTTATCTAGTTTACTTGTGTAATTCGCATCTTGAACCGTTACGGATTTCTCTTCTTTTCTCTCTACTCGGATCCAGAAATGTACTATGAGGTCCGTCGAGTGGGATAGAAAAGGATGTAGAGTTCAGGGTATCGAGCTATCTAAGTCTAGATGCGGATATTAAATAGTCGGAATCCCAAGGTCACATAGAGACCTTTGGGTATTCACTGCCCCCGTAAAAAAGTAATGAAATAAGTAAAGATCTTTTGATTTCTACGTTCGTGAAAATTGCTTACAGAAATATAATTTCCCATACCGAAATGGGATTTCTTGGTGGAAATCTCCCCGAGCCCTGTTCACTGGCCGAGATGGTCATCCGAAACCTCGTCGTAATCATTTCGTCCATACAAGTTCTGAGCTCGTTTCTCCACCGTGTCGCTTTTAATAGAATCAAGATACGTCCGAAAAGAGCGACTCATCGAAAGGACCCTTTCAAAGTGGTCCTTTTCAACCTTTATCACTTCATCCTCGCTATAATCCGAATCCTCTTTCGCTTCGAATTCTGCCAGCGCAATCGCAGTTTGTAGCGCGTTCCGGATTTCTCTGCCATTCAGTTTGATCTTCAACTCATCGCAACTCTGCATGACATATGTCTTTGCGGAGGCACTAAGTCGGATTTTACCTCCCGTTTCCCTCTTCATTTTGTCGAAGAAACCTTGCCATATCTCTTGGCGTTTGCGATCGTCGAGTTGTGGGAAGCCGATTACAACGTGAACACGAGACATGAAAGCCTCATCTATGTGACCGACGCGATTGGTTGTCAGGAAGAGCAGGCCGCTGAAGTACTCCATCTTTCGGAGGAAAGCTATTGAAAGTTGTGTCAGGATGAGTTCATGGATTAGGTAAAAGACGCATCTGCTCACCTGAGACAATGCCATTACGAGCAAGATCAGTATGTTTTCGTCGTTCGAGGAAGATGTCTGCTTCGTCGATCAATAGTACTGCTTTCCATCGTTCCGCAAGATAAAACCAGGATGTGAGCTCGCTTTCTATACTATCCTCTTTGATGCCAATATCCGCGATAGTCAGGGCAAGGAGAGGTCGCTTGGTGGCGACCGCTGTACATTCTACAGAGTATGTTTTTCCTACGCCTGGTGGTCCATGGAGAAGGATTATTACACCTTTTCCCTTGTTTTTGATGGAGTCTGCTGCCCATGCTGTCTTTGCACTTGTTTGACTGTCAGCTAGAGCTTTGATGAGCTTCAGATGTGTTTCCTCCACAACCAACTTTGTTGGGGCTGCATTCAGTTTTATCTCTTGTAGACGGTCGATGTGGGTTACCACTGTAAATATTAGCTATTGTGTGATCCATTATGCAAAACTTTGAGAATAGATGCGATCGGAATTCTTAGTGGAATATTGCGTGATAAGTGTCGAAGTTCTCTGAGCAATTCTAGTTCGAATGCCTATCATCATATCAAGACACTTCGAACAGCAGCTTCGATGTATCCCAAAATTCATCATAAGATCAATAATAGAAAAGATTACTCACTCCATGCTTTGATATCCAATGCGAAACAAGGGATATCTGGACTCATCAGGAAGCATTGGTCTTTGCTGAGCTTTTCCGCGTCACTGTTCTCCATGTCAAGCAACTTGCCGAGTTTGGATATTTTATATGTTGAATCTGTTGCGACCTCTCGTATCCATTTGTCGTCCATTAGATCAGCTTCCTGACTCGCAGGAAATTGCCATAAATGGTCAATGAAATATGACACTTGTATGTTTTGGAGGTCATCAACAATGGCAGCGCCGTCATACTATACATATGTTAGCATTGAGGACTTGATGGAAATGTCTTCTGGTCGCATAGTAGGATTCGAGAGGAAAAGGGCCGCTTCTTCGAAATTATCTGGGACAAAGGTTTGTTGAAAAATACCAACTTTGGTACTTTGGTAATTGCAAAAAAAGGGACGATCCTAAATTCGGCACCTACAATTCGTCTCTCTTTTTCCATAGACGTTCCATTGTGTGCCACCTGCTGATGCCCACGTTGAACCAATTTAATCTTTTTTAGTCCTCGAGCCTCAAACACCTCGCGCCTCGCGCCTTTGTCGATGGCATCCCAATACTCTCTAGGAATTATTTTCAGGTTCGTCACGTTTTCTTCGCCGTCGAACTGTTGAATGACATGTTTTGTTTTTAGTAAGGGATCTCGATCAGATCTCGTCCAGGCGCGATGTAGCTTGTTCCCGTAGAAATCGAGAAACCAAACACGGACGTTCAATCGGTCGACTTTCGTTTCACCCTGCTTGCATTTGTTCTTCAAATGCATAACCACGCAGCCAATCCAATGACCGTCAAATTGGCAGTACGCAAACGTCCCGGGCCTGAGCAGATACCACAACGCATCGAAAGTAACAGTTGGGGTCTTTTTCTGGAGACGACGTTCAATTGGTGGAACGATGCGCTCTAGATGAGGTTGGATGAATTGAAGCAAGATCTTGAGGTGTTCTGCTTGAACCTTTTCGTCGTCGGAGATACTGGGATCTGTTGATAGCCGTTTTTCAACATTTTGTAATTCTTGGTGATGATGAAGGAGTACCCAGTAGGGCTCTTGTATAATCACAATATCACCAGCAAGGTTTTGACTGTCACAGATGTCAGATTGTAACTCTCGTGTTTACCTTTGGCGACTTCATTATTAAGCCTTCATTTGCTTTGTAGCATGAATAGATAAAGAAACTCAGTAGCTTTAAAGACAACTCTAACATTCTTCGCTTGTCGAAGGTAAACAAGAAGAGCTTATTCAGTATGCAGGTAGTGAATATGACTAATACAAGGAAAAAAGAGCAACGTACGTTGGATAATAGTCAACAACCTCTCTGATCACCCTTAGCAATTGCTCCGAGTAAATATCCATTCTCGTCTCAACAATCTCGGTAAGTTTCAAGTCATCGAGTTTGAGAGGTGGTAGTTTTGGCTCCACCGCGGGGGGTGAAGCAACCTCTTTTTCTGGAACCCCCTCAGAATTAAACTTCCGACTTCGCTTATCGTACCCATTTGCTTTTGTAACGATTTCAAATACCATAGGAGGAATTTCTTCGGAACCCTTTTCCTTCTCTTCTCCTTGATAGACGTGACTAAGATCAAAAGCCTCGTCGTGCTGAGTTACTACGCTCCATTCACTAAAGACCGAAGTTAGCTTGTGCCTTGAAAGTGGTATTTGTAAGAGTCCCGATTAGATAGGCTAATGATTTCGGGTTGTAAATGTGACCATTGACTCCACAGTGGCTCTTAAGCTTGAAATATACCGCCTCTTGAAGTAAAAAGGAGAAAAGGAAAGGTTACGTGCGCTTTCATATCGTCCCAAACTGTGAGAGAATATTTAATATTCACATTCTTCGGTTTTATCGAAGCATCTGCCAATTTCTCGGCTACTGGTGTCTCCGCGTCAGACATTATTGAAGATGCTGGGGTGTCTGTTGTGCTGGGTGCAGAAAATGTGGTTTCGGTCGAAACGACGGAGCTGTAGGAATCCTGATGTTCAAACGACTTTTGTGATTCTGCGGCTCTTTGTGACTTCTGAGGAGTGAGAATTGGACCCAGATCGGGAACTTCCATACGGAAGGCGCTGATTCTTTCCGTCATCAGATCTACTTGAATGTCTTCTTAAAAGATCAATGGGTCGAGTAGATCGGCAGAAGTCTGGGCTGTCGGGGAATGGCTAGCGAAGCGAGGAGGGAAGAGAGTGGAATAGGATTGAAAAGTCGCAACGCCTCTGGGGCTCTGAGTGCATAGCTGCTATGTATAGATAAACGACTCAGCCCCGCAGCCTTGAAGGATTCAGCCGCATGATCACCTCCTTGCCGCAAGTCTAAACATATATGAGCAGCCCCCAAAAGCCCGCTTGCCTCACTAAGATTTTATTACTCATATCCTGGTAAGGTTACATTTACATGGATTAGGTAGTGCCTCCCGGTGGACAAAATAAGTGGCAGACTTGGCGCTGGTGTTTTTGCGTGCATCTCACTATTATACCAACGCCAAGACTGACATTTATCTTGTCCACCGGGAGAGTGCTTATGCGGATCTAAATGGTCGGCGTTCCTACCAAAGTCGGAAATAGACGTGTTTGGGGGCCATTTTGCCATTGGTTCTGTGCCACATAAAAGTGTCCGAATTTGACCCGCGAGAGCATGACCAAGTGGAGCGAAGAGAAGGGTAAGAACACTGAATTAAATGGCAAAAGAGTCCTCAGACCTCAATGATTGCCGTCCTAGGAATACTTTTCGTCCTACTTCCCTTCGATCTCGAGGCCTGATACTCAAATCCGACCAGATATGGCCAACATCACCCCTCGTGAGGAAGATGCCGAGAATTTCTTCCTCGTCAGGCGTTATAGTGAGCGCATCAGAGAGGAGCTTCCAAGCGAGCCTTTGTCACGAGGACTGGCTGTGAAAGTAGACTCAGATGCAGAGCGTGAAAGGAAGGGAAAATACTATATTGAAGAGGCTACGAAGGGGATGTTTGGAGAAGATGGTTCAGATCCAAAATTGTGAGCTCAATTTCGTATTGCTTTATGTGCCAATATGTTATCTGGATATCAAAAGGTCTCTGGTAGGAAAGTGTTAACAGTTAAAGCACTTCTCAACTTCTTGCTTGAATTCCTTGACATAATGGTATCCTTGAGGGTAAGAACGCCTGAGTGGAAGTCCTTTCAAGCGAGTCACATTAGTTGCAATGCTTTATTTCCCATGAGGATTGAATATTGGCAATGCGATAGCTCCTCCCAAGCGGGATTTTGTTGCTCTATCCAATATCAACAAACTGGTATCTACTATCGCAAAGAGGTTGAAAGCGCCCATGTTTTTGAACCTTTTCCCTTATTTCACTCTTCAGACATGAGCCTGTTCATACAATCGAACATGTTCTGATGGCGTTTCAATAGGTATGAATCTATATACAACAACAAGTTCAGCGATCTGGAATTAAAAAGCGAAGAAGTCAAAGTCCATTGGCAGAAGTTTCAGTCAAAGCTCAAGCTCCCTGAAGATGACAAACTCAAGAGAGCTTCAAAACCGGATATGATTGTTCTACGCGATGCAATCAAGGAAGCTGAAGGTCAATTGCAACAAAAGAAAGACTCAAACCTGGGAAAAACCAAGACTTTCTTGAACAGGAGTGTATCATGCCTTGACAAGTATCACTACCTATTTGATCTTCTGCCTACAGGCGATAAGTATACCTCAATATTTACGGGTTCGCTCACTGCTATTGTGAAGGTTAGAAATCTCTTTTCTGTTTTGAATTACCCACCCCGTGGAGCTCCCAAGATGGATGAACTCAAAGAGTGATTGTATCGACTAGCTAACACCAGACTGCAGGCTACTGTAACCCATGAGAAAATAGCGACCGAAATGTCGGATGGTTTTGACGATATTTCAGACCACGTCCGAGATTTCTACTTCGCCGTCAAAGGCCATCCAAACTCCATGTACATCAAATATCACATTGCTCTCTTCTATTACGATCTCTTCGGATTTCTGATCATCGTGATGCAACAATGGTATTCATCGTCGTGGCGTCGCATCGCAAAATCCCTTGGCGATAGCTTCCTCAAAAATGTCCAGGAAACTTTGAAGAAACTAGGTGGATATACGACAAAGATCATCAAAGAAGATGCGAGGAGAAAAAGTGATAGCAGTCTACGCAAGCTAGAAGCTCTCGGGGCAATGATGGAAGCGAGCCTCATGGAGCAGGCGAGGATGAGAAAGACGCAAGAACGGATGGAAAAGGAAAACGCCTTTCTTTCCGCGTTAGTGAGAAGAAAGCTACCGTCGGATGTTGTAAGGGTTTTATTGCAAGACTCAACCAGTGATGGAAGTATGGGACCTCCACCGCGACCAGGGGTGAGGTTGGGCTCCATTTCGGAGTCTTATACGAAACCTACTCCATCTTGGTCACAAGATAGCATTTTGGCGGATGTAGACCCCCTGAAGCGGTACTTGCAAACCACGCAGGATGTTAATAGATTGGTGGAGCTCAGTCGTTCCATCGCCGTCAATACTGAGATCTCGATACGAGTACACAAATGGGTCACTAATCCAAACTCAGAAGCACTATGGGTTGAAGGGCCTTACTCTCTTTCTTACCCGAGTCACAGCACCCTCACATCTGCGTTCATGCTAGGGAACTTGCGACGCGTCGGAATACCGGTAATGGTAGAGTTTTGCCAATTCAAACGACCATGGAACCGTGAGAAGGAGCTACTTAAGGTTGTATACGGACTAATTTACCAAGCCGCAACTGCTCTAGAGAAGCTTGAGCCGGAGCTCATCGACATCGATTTCACATCGGCACGGTTTCACAAATTAAGCGGGGATCTTGACGTATCAACCCTGCCAGCCGCCATTGAGCTATTTGCTGACCTCATCGCTGTTGGACCCACGCTCCAGTTCTGTATTATTGATGGACTACAACTATTCGACGGACGGGAGCATAGTAAACTTATGCAGAAAGGCGTTCGAGACCTTGTCAGACTTTTGTTGAAAGCAGTCAAGGAAGCTTCTCAGAATGAGAAAGTAGTCAAGGTGCTTTTCACGACGGATGGATTTGTGCGAGAGCTAGCGGGTGGAGAAAAGGCGAAGCTTTTGAGTCGCGAGACATATGAAGAGGAAGACGAGGATGAGCTACTTAGTATCAAGGATATCGATTTGATCGGATAATCAAGATCGTTTCGTTTGCGCTGGTTCTTGAGCTACTTCAGCAAAACGGAATTGAACTTTGAGAACGTACTCTGATTTCAGTGAGCGTAACTTTTGACTAAGTCATTATCCGAATCCTGTCTCTAAAACCAACTTATTAAGTCTCATCTTTTACTGTCGATAGTCCCTGGGCCCGTATCTTACCATATTTAAGAAAGAAGCCAAACAGCTCTTCCTCTGTTCTCTTCCTCCCTCTTCGCCAATTTCTTTTCTCCTCCAAAGACAACGTCCCTCTGATCTCTAACCGGCAGAATAACCCTCAATTCTTTCCAGACGGGCACATACTTTCCATCCTTCTCAAATGAGATAGTAACCACATCATCAGTTGAAGAGTACTTGAGTACAAACTTCGAAATTTCTGGCTTTTGGGAAATCCCATCATCCTCGAACCAAATATACTCATACTCCTTAGCAGAATTTCCCCTGGGAGGGAATATTTCCACAGCCCTCCAATCGTCTTCGACTGCATTGGGCGAAGGGAATCTCTCATCACCCGGAGAACGGGTTTGCACACTTTTGCCAACGGGGATACCGGATCCGATACGTGCAAGAATGGGGATACTCTCTTTCCACTCAGAGGGAATAGTAAGCCATTGTCCAGCAGCATGGTAACCGAATGGCTTATTGACGCTCATATATCCCTCGTCCCCGTCGCCTTTTGTAGGAAGGTAGACTCTCGCAGTTGAGACACCTGGCTCATAGACTCCACCAACCAACAATGAGTCTCCTAACCAATACTGCCGTTCCCCAGCTTTCAATTCTTCACACCAAACCTCGGGGTCCGATTCATATCCAGAACCTATCCAGCGCTGTGGTGGGACAGCTCTGAGATGAGATTGCAGCATGAGGGTATAAAGATATGGAATCATTTCATAACGCCTCTTGATTGCCGCACGAATTAAAGGCGTAATCTCGGGATACATCCAGGGCTCTATCACACCGCCAATGGTGTTGTCATTTTCGTCGGTCTTGAAACAATTAATTGCGAAGCGAGGACTGTGGCAGCCAAGTTGCACCCATCGGAGGAGGAGTTCAGGGGTTGGCTGTGGACCTTCAAACCCGCCAATATCGTGACCGTAGCACTGGATATAGTTAGAATTCTCAACCGATATTACGGAGATGATGGAATAGGGACAACCCACATGTATTAAGCTCATACCCGCATTCAAAGACAATGAATTAGAACCCTTCATACTATCCCAACTCGTGACATTATCACCACCCCACGAGCTCGCAGCGTAACGCATAGTCCCAGCCGTAGCCGAACGAGTGAGCACAAAGGGACGAACATTTGGTTCCAAGTCCAGAAGTGCGTCGTGCGAAGATTGGCCCATGAGTTCAGTATGAAGCGCTCTGCCCCAGAGTCCAATGTGGTTTCCCACACCTTCTATTTGGGTGTCTTTGTCATGCTGCAAAGAGCATTGCCACTGATCATCTGAGATGGTGTACTCGTTATTATCATTCCAAATTCCTTCCACTCCTGCAGCTCGGAGGGACTTCACTCCCTCGAACCACCACTTGAATCCTAATTCTGAAGTGAAATCAATATGACCTCCTTCTCCACTCTCACCACCACCTGCACTCCACAGACGTGCAACGGCTGATTGTTTCGTTCTTGGGTTCGTGAATAAAGCTTTTCCATCCACTAGTTTCTGATAGTCTGGATGTGCAGCAAGAACATATGGTTTGATGTTTGCAATAATTCGGATTCCCTCGTGATGATACCTTGCTAGAAATTCTTCTGGGTCTGGGAATCTGTGACGATTCCAGGTGAAGACGTTGCGTACTTTTGGCTCAGTAGCTGCGATAGAATATCCAGAAGAAAGTTGAAGGGCGTTGCAAGGAATGTCGTGTTTCTTCAATTTCTCTGCGAACTCGTACAGGACATCTGAAGCTCGTGGCTCGTCCATAGCGCCATATTTGTAGCCTCCAGCTATGTATCCAAAGGCCCAACGTGGTACCAGGAGTGGAAATCCGACCAAATCGGCATACATCCGTACTACATCTTGAATGGTATCACCAACTAGTAAGTACTCTTCCAAACCACCATGGTCTTGTCGGTACACCTTGAAATGTCCCCATAGCCCGTCAATTTCAGATCCAATGTCGTACGTGCCACGACTATGGGAGCTCGAAAAGATCCCCACAACACCCTCTGGTGTGGCATTAATCAATAGGGGAATATGCTTATAAAGTGGATCCGTTCGATAGATATCGTAACCGAAAGAATCAGTAGCCGAAAGCATAAAATGCCGATTCGCCAAATTCATAGGTGCACACTTCTCGCCGAGACCCACGTGGAGAGTATCTCTTTTGTAATGTGTGTAATGTGCTACTCCTGTAGAATCAGCAACATATGAACGGAATTGAAGATCTTTGTGGATGGGCTTCTCCTGTCCGGCGATCTGTATGGAGACCATGGGGCAATCACTCCAATTGACTGAGGCTGTGACATTTCCAATTACGATGTCTTTTTGTAGCTCTGTGGACTTTGAGGTTGGTTCGATACCAGAAAAGTCTCCGGCTAGACAAGCGGTCTCACGTGGCCCTGTAGAGGGATGTGGTGGTAGTGGATGTGTTGAAGAAGAGAAGGTAGTTCGAAAGAGACCTGGACGAAGAGCTTCAAATGTAAACTGAAAGTCGGAGTCTATGGACTGGAGGACGACATTGGTCGTCTCCGACTTCACATCTGCGAGGGCGTACTGCCGTGGGAGAAACTCGCTTTGAGGCATGATTTGGATATGACAGAAATCCAGAAAGGAGAAGTAGAATGAGGGGTATTAAGGCTCTGTTCACTCAGAATGTTGGACCTCGATATGCCAAGTAAATTATACCTATTTTGGACGATATTGATCTTGTGGGTCCGATCCACTTGATCCACACGATGTTGAGTCTCAATATCGTCTAAAATAGGTATAGTGTTACTCGCACTCGTCGAGGGACGGGTTTTGTCACTCGAGGGACTGACTGCCACCGCCTACGCCCACTCACCAGGCGAGCAGTACACCTGCTAAATTTAACAGCGGCAAAGAATATCGCAAAAATATAAAATAAATTCGATTTGACTCTTTAGAACCTAATTAATATTGTAGTCGATACTTATAATATTAAGATACGTTGTTGTAGTAATGCGGTATAGAATAAGGTGGGATATACTCGTAGCGTACGTTGTGGCGAGCGAGCCTTGGCGCGATATTGAGGTCGAAAACAACCTCTCGAGGTTGTTTTCGCTTTTACCATCAAAGCGATGTTAAGCAGTGCCAGCTGGCGACAAGAGTTCTCGCTCCTTGTGCCCACTCAGAGGCAGAGCGAAGGTGTCGCCATAATACGCACCCATATAATGACTCGTATTCTTAGGTGAATTGGAAAAGGTGGGTTTCGTGCAATGAATCTTGTCCGACGTAGAATGAGGGGTTCATGAAAGTGAAAAAATCTGGGGATATAAGCTCTGCCGATAACGCCAAGTCTCGGTTCAGGGCGGGCTTTGACGGAATGGCGGGACAAGCTTTGAAGTGGGGGAGCTGGTGGGGGTCAAAATGCGGAGATTCATTGAATTGCAAACGACAAAATCGTACTCCAGTGCTAGGAAAATTACGGTGTATCATCTTGAAATACCATGGATACCCAGCGGGTAAGGTCGCCCGTCATTCTATACGTTCCAGAAACATTCGCCATAAGATGCCGAGGATGGAAGAGTCTCGATGTAGTCTTATATTTGACGAAAGCACCTCGTGATTGGAGCTGTTCTTCCTATAAGGGGTAACTTATCCCTATGCTATTATAACACGATCTTATTCGAATTTTCTGGGGGGGCAAGTATTTCCAGACACGTGCTCATTTCCTACCCTGCTACTCATTATCTGACCGTCCCTGTAGCCGGTATCCATGTCTGGGCTCTTGAGCAAAGAACATACCGTCAACGATAATTACTATCCTCATGATCCTCGTCCTAGTAGACATAAATGAAATCCTCGTTCTGAATATCCGTCAAGTCATCAAATGCCTGGGTTCCTTCCAGAATAACACCATCAGTGTCATCACTATCTGCCACTCTTTCTTGAACATTCATCATGGATCTATCAATGACCACTGCAGATTTACCCACTGCGACTCGACGCTTTGCGTGTCGCTTATTGAGAAAAATGAGGTAGAGATTTGTGAGACTAGTAAGAGATTAGTCAGTAGGTGGCAAATAAAGGGATTGAGGCAAAGGTACTTACACGATGAGAATGATGAGAACGATGAAGAGGATCAGGCTAATGGAGGTTAGAAAAGGGTTGGGATGTAGCGTAAGAAGGCTTACTTTGAAGTGAGTCCGCGTTTGTACGCTGGTGCCTCGCTTGGCTTGTAAAGGTGTGGACCAAGAATCTGTTTTTAGAGTCAGATATAACCTACATAAGCGTTCACTGGGCTGCCTACATTTCCGGCACTTTGACCGACGAAAAGAAGCGCATTAGTTATCTTCTTCTTTGTTTCTCCAGCTGTATTTTGGGTTGACCATGAATAGATCAGAGGTGCTACAAGGGTCAGTTTTAAGAACGCCAATCAACTTGAGATCAAAACTTACATATTCCAGGATATACAGAGATCTGTGCACAGTCAGTAGAAACCTAAAAGCTTGCCCATTAGGGTCCACTTACCAGATAATATCCAACCAAAAGTGGTCCTTTATGCGCCGCTTCATGGGGAATACACAACAAGACTACACAACCAATGATAGGTGGAATACATAAAAGAATCAAAGCAGGCGCTTTTCTCTTAGTATGAGTTGCCAATGCTGCCCCGCCCATTGTCGAAATAATTTGTACTGCACCGAATGGTATATTTAAAAGAATTGTCTTGAAAGGATCGAATCCAAAAGACTTAATGATCAAAGGTCCGAAGGTCGTGATGCCTCCACTTGGAATTCTGAAATTGTTAGCAACCATTGTAAGGATGTGGAATCTAGCAGCTCGTACGAAATAGAAAATATCAAGGCAAACCAGCACCAGCTCTTCATATCCATTATACTTTCAGTAAAATGACTCCATTTCCATTCTGTTGACACCACACCCATCTGATTATCTCGAAGTCGCTCTATGGCCACCAACTTGTCATTTTCGCTAAGGAATCTTGCAGTGATAGGACTGTCTGGAAGGTAAAGACTATGTATAGCGTGTCAATGGAGTCGAGATAAAGTACCAAAAATGGTAGAGAGAAGGTATGCGAAGCAATTACTCACAACACAACAATGGAGAAGACCACTGTAAGAAGTCCACAAGCCAGAAATATGATCTTTACTATATATTAGCAAATATACTTGGACCAATTGGGTGTTGGAATAACATACTTGGTAAGAATACATCGTATCCGAGTGAATATGACCAATACCCCACGCGAGTAGACTGCCAACCTTGAAATGTTATTAGTAATTGTTTAAAGCTAATAAACGTTTTATATCTCATACCATATTCGTGACACCGTTCATCTATAAAACCTTGGAGTTAGTGTACTTCTTCGATAATATTCTAGAGAATCAGGTATGTCTCGGGACTAAGGCGAGCCTCGTTTTCAAAACAGCCACAATAGGGTAATATTTCCCAGAAATCGAACTTACAGCATACCAGGCAGCATTTCGATTCGTCTGCTCACTGCGTCTCCACCACATCACAGTGATCGCAAGGAAGGTTGGACCTATAAAAAAAGATTAAAATTGCCATAGACCACGGGAAAACACTTACCAACTGCCGCTTCGAAGCTTCCCAAAAAGAAACGGGTGACCATTAATCCCTTGAAGTCCTTGGCAATGGCCATAAAACAGAGAACGGCACCCCAACATAAGACCATAGCAGCTGCAAACTTTCCAGTTGGCAACTTGACCAGAAAGAACGCGATTATAGGTTGCATGACGAGTTGTGCAACATAAACAATCGATCCAAGCCATGAGAACTCGGTTCCCACGAGCTTAGCATCTTCTACAATACCAAAAACACTGGCGTAAGATAAAGTTGACTTATCCAATTGTTGGAGAAAGTAGACTGCAAGCATTGTTGGTAAGATGGTCAGATCGATTTTGCGCAGGATTCGTTGATTCTCCTCTGGGGAGACAACCACGGTTTGGTTTGCGTTCTGGAGGAATTCGGCAGCTTTATCCTTGTGCTTAACATCTTTTAGGTGCTTAGAAGATGTCGCTACATCTTCCACTGCTTCAACTTCATGTCCTTTGGTATCCATTCTGCTTGTTGGTTCTCGAAATGCACAGATTCACGAAATTCCGCTGAATCCGCTCGGGGACCTCACAAAGCCAGAAAAAAAATAGTATTTTCCGCAATCTCAGTCAGAAAAAGAATAACCAGTCAGTAAGATAATCAGCTTGCTGGGGATGAACCGCCGGAGGAGGGCTGAGATTTGGAGAAGTGTTCAGCAAGCGCAACGAATGAAGAGGTTCTTATCTTCCCAAAGATACAAGGTACAAGGGTGATTCGTCACTTGTGATTGGCCCCCTTTTTGAATCTAGAGAAAATAGTGAATTATTGATGGGTCATCGTCGGGCGATGGACCGATTCTGGGGTATCTCCCTCCTCTCCCCATGGGGTCCGGGGTTGATGCCCCGCACTTTGAGCTCCCCACACCTGGGCGTTCAGTCCAGTCCAATAATATACAACGTGACGAGGAAACCTCGCCTCCTCAACCCAATACTCGAGTACAATGCGAAGATATCGATTTTGATAGGTGGCACGTGGCTGGTTTTTCAATTGTCCTTCTGCCACATGAACCTGAAGCAAGGTTGCCACTAGTGACATTCCAAAGACAAGGAAGGGCACGTTTTTCCACAGCTTTATTCCTCTGATTCCATTTCTTCCTATTGTCGGGGCCTGAACATTGCGAATAACCAACAGAAATTACCCTGGATGTCTAACTGCATAAAAGACGTAATCGAGTCAAGTTACTGCAATAATGATGTGGTGACTGGAATTGACACCCTCCCCAGTTGATTCAAGCGAAGTAAAGCCAGTCGGAAGTACTGTACCTATGTCGTTCCAAGGAGGCGTAGCAGCGCCGATAGGCACCACCTTGATTCTTGTTGGAGATTGAATCTTCAGGATTTTGAAAGTGGGCAGAATATTCGAATTGTGCACTATGGACAGAAAAAAGATGGCAGTGACTAGTCCACGTAATAAGGTAACACAATTCGCAATTCTACAATAATTCTGAATGATTGGAATAGGAAGTTTTATTATAACCGAACGTATGCCTTCTTGCTGTGGGCGTCGTATAATTCAAGTCAGTAACCGAGGTAGTTGACCCATTCAGATGATCCACACCCCGACGTCACCTTCCATTTGATTTTTATGCTGGAGCTTCATCATACCGTTCTATTTCTGTTTCAAAGGGCCCTTTTTAAGAAAAGATGTTTCCACGTGACATATTTTCAGTCTCTGAAATGGGAGGAGGTTACCACCTTCCTGATTGGTGTCATGCGCACTACTCACTGACTCCAAAAATCAATATTCTCATTCGTTACTCCTGCGCTATACTCCATACAACTGGAAGGAAGTAAATTGTATTCAAATCATAATCATGGCCATCTTCACAATTCCTATTTGTACTCGAGTACACATGAGGCAATAGTTGCGGCTGGCACACTTCGTTTTTCTCAACTTATTTCACACCTTCTGAGTCGTTCCAACGTATTTGTCTTCACAATCCTGGAATCGGATCTCAGACCCTTTTAGGGATTTCTTCGCCTTTGTTAACCAGGAAGCAGAGGGCCGAGTCCATGCAGGCTGCAGCTCGCCGAGCAATTACATCATGTTTCCTAATCATATCCATCCCCTCATTCTCATCAGTTTCTGCTAGATCTTCGATTCCCGCTTCTCCTTCTCAATTTCAGAATTTCAATGAGCCAGGGGTTGCTGTGTTCCAGACTTTTAATACCCAGCGATGCTGATAAACCCTTCATATGCGCTGCTGTGTTCATCAATGCTCGCTTTGGAAATTGGTCATATCTAAGGTGGTAATGTACACAACTACCGGTACTCTACTATGTGAAGAGGTGCGAGAGTAAGGTACCTCTCAAAAAGGAAGTTCCTGGTTTGGGAGTTCTTTTATACAAAACCAAGAACAAACCTCTTTCAGTCTCTGTAAATCCTCATCATTTATCCAGATAATTACTATCAAAAACCCCGATTCAAACTTCACTATGCACCTGTCCCAATTATCACTTGTCCTCGCTCTTCCTCTCGCCCTCACCTCGCCCACCGTAATCAAAGTAGGCGACGAAAATGCATCACTATCGTTCTCGCCTTCAGTCGTGTCAGTCCCGGTGGGACAAATCATAGAATTCCACTTCTATCCCATGATCCACAGCGTGGCCCAAGGCACTCTCGAAGAACCATGCAGACCACTTTCCAACAGTTCTTTCTGGTCTGGGCCATTCGCTACAAGAGATCCACAGGGAAATGCGACCACTTTTAGTATTACTGTGACGGATGATGCGCCCATTTATTATTATTGTGCTTTTCCAAGTCATTGTGGGAAGGGGATGGTCGGGATAATCAATCCGCCGTAAGTTACGCTTCCAATGACTCTTTTCGAGTTTTCCCTTCATTCTTAAGGATTGGCCCTGAATGATTATCTGACGAAGCCACAGATCCGAAGTTTCAAAGGGCATGGAAGTCTACACTGCAAATTCCATCGGAAAAAGTACCATTCCATCTACCAGAGTCCAAGGTGGAATTGTGGGACCTGCTGCGGCTGTAGATTCGAGTTCGACTTCGCCATCCGCGCCCCCTGCGCCTTCTCCCACCAGCTCCAGCGGCGGTTCGCCTACTCCGTCAGCAAGTTCGAGCCCAGCGGCAAGTGTAGCGGGGCGAGGGTTTGGGGCAGAAATGTTGGTAGTCGGTGTGTTTGCTGTAATTTTGGCAAGCTTGATGGGTTAAAATGGTATTTGTGAAGGAGTGCTTGAGAATTTGGGACGATCTGGTAATGGAGGATTCAGGCGAAAGGACATTGGCTGAGTCCTACTCACATTTTGCCTATCTTTTAATGTCACTTTATTTGCTTTTTGAATCGGAAATAGCTCTTCAAATTCTGTTTCTTCTGTTACGTGCCTTTGTCAATCATGCCGATCTCTTGGTAGTCTTGTAAGGTTACAGGAGGTAAAGAAATCGAACATTGGTGAAAGTATACAGCAGGTAGAGTGAACTCTGGTGATAGTAGTGGTACTTGCTAGTGGTGAAGACTGAAGAAGTGAGAATATTCAAGGGGAATGGTAAAGGGGGTGGGGAGCTTCACTTTCATGAGTAGGCAACGCTTGGTAGGGTTTATGAGAAAGTATTTAGAGAGCACAGAATAGAACGAGAAGAAGCTTGTGGTCAGTTCCTAAAAGCTAGTAACTGGCTGTAGAAGCCATGGTATTCAAAGCTGGCGGAAGAAAGAGGGGAAGTGACTTTTGTGTATTCTTTTATTGGAAGATAACTTGTTGGAAATTCGTATCAACTAGGTTGCAAGGCTGCACTGAGAGACTACAGTAGTGTAAAAGCTCTCATATGTAATTCAACTTACGACTGACTTACCTTACCCTAAGTGGAGTGCAGGACAACACAATGATCAACTTCAAGGATTGTCAACATATGCACCAGAAAAAAAAAAGAGAAAAATAATATTGTAAGCCATATGAAAGATGCAAACGCATCCAAACAACATTAGAGCTGTTCTACATCTGCGTCTTCCATCATCCGAAGATACTCCTGGCTACACCAAGATGATAAGTCCCCATTGGTGTTGCTTGCCAGCCCCAACCCTCACAGACCCACACACTGATGCCCCACCACAACCCCCCATATACAAATTTTACCACCAACAAACAGTCCCACGACTTTATATTTTTCAATAAGCCTTTTTCTCCCAACAAAAAAAAATATATATCAAAGGCTGGATAGCTCAACGGTAGAGCTCCCAAAGCTGGCATTTTGGCGGGTTCTTTGGATAACCCCATAGAGGCCAGTTTGGGAAGATCAGGGTTCGACTCCTTGTCCAGCTGTTTATTCTTTTTATTTTTTATTTTTTTTGTTCTGGTTTTGCACTGATTGGTAATTAGATGTTGCTCTTATGACCTTTTTTTGCGAATATCTTGTGGTGGTTCGGATGTTCGGAGAAGTTTCTTTGTTTGTTTTGATTTCTCGCTTAATCGGAAGAAAATCGGAGGTGCAATCCCAACCATAACCAGAGGTGTCCAGTATACACGACAACGCGTGTGGAAGGAAGGAATGAAGAACACGCGTTTTCTTCAGTCAGACAAGAAAATTGATCTGCGATTGATTAATTACAGTCCATCCAACAGATCTCCATGTGAATTATAGACTTTTGGGTTAAGCGACAAGTCTGTTGCTACCTGAGATTTGCACAACCATGTCCAGGATAATCTCAATGCAACGTCATATCCTTGTTAACAGACTCAAAAGTTTCAACTCCAATATTGAACTGCTCTAATTGAATAATGCAAAGTCAGACTCACCAGGTTTGAAGTCCCCACCCACCTGGTATCTGAAATCACAAAATCAGTATTGTCAATCAATTACATTGAGATAAATTAACTTGGTCAAATTGGTTCCTTGTGCAAATCAGACCTATCTATAGAGTACTGACATACTCGCTCATGGCACAATCTTTTCTGGCAATTCCTCTTGTCGATGCCATAACAGCGCAGATATATGTGATGGGTTTATTGAACCATTTTATTTGGAGTATTTTCTAGGTATCCGTTGCTAACTAGGCCAGGCGGCATGCGAGATATGAGGAGATTTCTGGATCAGGCTTAGCTTTTCAACACGCAAAAAGTACTTGTTCAGTTCTGCAGATCATCATGTTCCTTTTTGGACAATAGATAAAGGGAGAATCACTTTCAGATCAGTTTCAAACTCCACTAGTCTCCGCAGGTGGCCACTCAATGGATGTTCAACTACTAAGTTAAAACTGTATTTCGTCCGTAATATACGATGCGCCATCTATTCCATCTGCGAGCACAACATTTGGGGTTTAGGCTCATTCATAGCATTATCTTGGGGCCTAATCCAAAATACCCTCTCGCTGTGACGAAAGATCGGCGATGCCAAAGTCTGTCTCTGATAATTAGAGGTCTGAGAATATTTGGGAGTTTGTTCTCAATAAGGATTCAACCTCTGTCGACATACACATCAGAATACTCCGTTACTGTTGTCTCAATCAAAGAGCCCAGAGAGGATAGATGGTTGGATAAGGAGGATTAGATTATAAGCTATGCTTCACGCAGAATCTTATTATTGATTGGACTTGAAAGCGTTTGATCTAATATTGTAGCCCAGAAAGGGGATAGAAATTTCAGTTCACATAGATTTCTCGTCATTGAGGGAAATAGATGTCTAATTTGAGGATTAGCCCTAGGTGTATAACAACGTGTGTGAATCCTTGCGTTGAAGACTAGTATGCGAAATTTCCAGCTGGAATCCAAATATCGGAGATGTTGAAGATTAGAGTGTCAAAACTCGAGTTTTACCTTCGTCAAGTGGTTTGATTTGGTATTCATTTTGGGGAGTTTGGATAGAATCGAGCAATCTTGGCAAAAGAGACGTGGGTCAGTTCGTGGGATTAATGGCATAAAGAGACGTCCCAACAAGGTTCCGTTGAACCTCCCAGCTAAACCTCCCGTGTATCCCAGCCCTGGAGGTTATTCAGCCCCTGACGTCAATATCGTGGATTACTGATTTCTTTTCTTCTTACAGTTGCGAGAATGGCTCTCAATCTCCAAAACAATCTTGTCTAGAGGTAATCGACTCATCTTACTTGAAGTTCTCAACCATGACGACAAATGAGACGTGCAGGTTCCCCTCAGTGTACCAATGGTGGGATGACACGCATTGGCTGTGTGTTAGTTCCAGTGAATTTAATATTCCGTCAGGGATAGGGACTGTAGGAGGTTACTGTATAGAACAATCTGAAGTAGTAAGAAAGCATGGAGTTCCTATTCACTCTGGGTAACAAAAATGTGGTATGCATGCACTGGGGTAGGAAAGCTTCCCTTTGATACCCTTGGCATATGAAAAGCAGCCGAATATCTCTCCCCTTCTCAATTGGCCTAAGTGGCTTACACCCGGCTATCTTTTCTGTCATGCTGCCAATTCTTGGGCGCAGAACAGGCGCGGGAGAATACTCGAGTAGCGAAAACTTTTCGAGAGTTACGAGCTGTTGGTGGCTGGAACTGCTGTCTGTTTCACACGAGTCGTTGGTTGTCGTTGGATATAAAACTAGTCCCAATCTAGGAAGATCACCATGCTAGTACAGTTTTACGTGGGTTCGGAGTTAAGTTCAATAGTCTTTACCCGAGATAAGACCAACAACATCTTTTTCTATCATTATTTTCCCCGTCCTATACAGTACACCAGTTATATTTCCAACCGGAATCACGGAACAATCTGACCTAAGTACATACAGCCTGCAGAAGAAAGTTTATTAATTTCCGCCACAGGTTCAGCAGAATACCACGAAGAAGAACCTTATTTCAAGGATGTGAAATGGAATATAGTTCAATGGCCGAAGTCAATTCAACCTCGCATTAGACGATACTGGTAAAAGCGGCAGAAGTTTGGACAGCCTTGATTCCAGACTTTTATGCTAACTAGCCTGAAAAGATGCCACGAGTACCACAACAGAAGCTTAGGTCAAAGTATTTCCTGCTGCTTTTACCGACGGGCGCTACTACACAAGTTTTATATTGCCAGCAGGTAAGCGAAAAGCCAACCAATGCAAAAGGAATCACTCACCCGCGAAATTACCAAACTACGCCTTCGCATCTATCATTCAACGGGATGACAAAAAGTATAATCATTTGGCTGTGGTGAGGAAGTTCAAGGGTGGCTGTCAGAGGGATTAAAAAAAGGTACAGCGCTTGGTGGGTGGGTCCTCGCGTAAAAGATCTAAGGCATTCCAAACAAAGCATATTGTGTGAACTGCTTCTATGATATCATCCTCCACCCAGTATTTCAAAAAGTTCAACAAGGGACCCACCCATTACCTTTCTCCAAACCAGAATCTTGCAACTGATTTCTAAACATCCACCTTTATTTGCCAACGAAGCTGCAAGAACATCTAAAGGTTGTCATGATGATGACTACACTGCTTACTTTCCTTCTCAGTGCTCTGCTCTTCACGTTTTCCACAAATGGACTGATGCAAGCACCAGCTCCTGGTGGAGCAGCCCAATCCATCAGTGCTTCAGACAGAATCTACACAGCAGATCAGTCTTCAAACACGATCACAGTGATCAAGCCTCTTACTAACGAAGTTCTTGGAACAATCGCGTTGGGAAAGGCGCGATTGACAGATGAACTCAACCCTCAATATCTTTCAGTCATCAGTAGCCACGGTTTAGGATTCTCGCAAGATGGACAATATATCAGCCACACAAGCATTGCATCAAGCACGCTCACAGTCATTCGCACCGCCAACAACAGCATTGTTTCACAAACAACTGTTGATAGAGCATCTCATGAATCGTTTTTTACGCATGATGGCAAGACTGTTTGGGTCGCTTGTAGGGGCACAAAATTTGTCAATATTGTGGATGCTATGAAAGGAGGAGTCATCGACAGAATTGAGAGTGAGAAAGGACCAAGCAAGGTTCTTTTCAGTCCTGATGGCAAAACTGCCTATGTCAATCACATACGTAAGTTCATTTTCCGTTTATATTGTCAACTTTCTAGGACTGAGGAGATATCATTATGGTCGTCTTCAAAATATGTTCATACCACCTATCTAGCGGCATACCATTGGTGCATAGCGTCTCTGGCAGCCGCAATTATTTTGGATGAAGACTGATCTAGTATTTCTAGAATCTCCAACAATCGCTATTATCGATGTTGAAACAAAGAAGGTCACGGGTGCCGTTACTGGTCTAGCAGACGTCTTTTCCTCAGATATGATGCTAGCACCAGATGGCCTTCGAATCTGGGCGGTCCACAAGCAAATTGGAAAAACCAGCGTGATCAACCTTGAGACTAAATCAGTTATCGCAGTCTTGGATACTGGAGCAGAGACCAACCATCCCAACTTTGCAGTCCTCAATGGAGTCACCCATGCTTTCCTCACTGTAGCCGCTACAAACCAAACCCAAGTTTGGCGACAAGACACGCCTTCCTCGCAACCGACTCTCGTCAAAATGATACAAGCTAAAGGAATTGAACCACATGGAATCTGGGGAAGTCCTGATAACACACGAATGTACTGGGTAAACGAGCACAGCGACACCATGGACATCGTTGACACCTCGACACTTGAAGTCATCAACACCGTCCCCATAGGCCAAGAGTCGCAAGCCCTTGTCTATGTCGCTGGAGCTGTCCCAGACAGTGCGGCCGCGAATGGAACAGGAACAGAAGGACTCACTCGACAAGGTCTAGGAAAGCGATGCGAGAACCGACTCATCAATGTCAGCAACTCTACTCAAGCAACCGCCCTCATCACAGTTCGTCAATTGGATGGTCTGGATATGCTGCAGATCATTGGGAGAGCATTGGAGATCAACCAGACGTATGTGGCGACGGCAACATGCAAGTCATGTAATGGTGCGCGCTTGCAGCTCGTGTCATTTAATGCCACCAACCCCATGCCGGGTAAGGCAGGATGTGCCGTTGCGCCGCAAGTCTTGAGCTTTTTGCCTTTCTTTTCCAATTATGAACTTGATAGTATCGAGATTGCGAAGGCGTAGGAATATTGAGCTCATAATGTGTAATTATTTCTTGGGTCTAGAAGTGGCGATGCCGAGCGAGAAAAGTTCTAGATCTTAATGTGTGGCAATTGCGTTACATTCCCTGGGCTTAAGTGGAGTTCTCGTTTTTGCTTGTCACAGGCTTTAAATGGGTTTACCCATTCTTAATATAGTGGAGTCAATATAATCTCATTAGATTCAATATCTGTTTTCTCGTGAGAAGTATTCACACATGAAGTCAGGCAGTGTCCTCTAGCTATTTAGCCAATTGGACGGCCGACAGGGATTAGAAGTAAACAGGCTCTTTCACTATTGCTCTGGGGCTTGGAGATGAAGCTCTTAGTTATCGTTTACTTAAAACAAAAGTTCCAATAATTGCCAGGGCACCTTACACATATTTGAAGATATTTGATCAACGCTCTAGCATGATTCCATGTACTGCCGCTTCTCAGCCTACCACCAAGCCATAAACCACCAAGAACCATAACAAAACATCGATATATCGCCTCTCACGCCCTTACACAAATATCTTCTTACCTGGTCACCAAGGAACCATCCAACCGGTACCGACCAGAAGTTCCCTCGTAACGATCGTCAAATCAAGCCACTAACATACGAGAAGAAGTTTACAAAGTTCGGTAACTCGCTTGGATAATAAGCAATCAATTCATCCAGCCAACCCCCACGGAACCATCTCCAGCCATGGAATTTCAACATGGAATTTGTCTATCTTCCGATCGTCATTAACATATTGTCTTGCATGTGGATGAGTACGTATAAACAGCCACGTACGAAATTCCAAAACGCTGTGTGACCCAACAAATCCATCATTACTCTATCCTGGCCTGATAAATAGCTGCAGGGCAAGAGATCTCCGCTTTGTTGAATACCTCCGCGGTACAGTTCTGCGGTTGAGTGGAGGAAGCTTCCTGCGCGCTTCGGGAGGCACCGCATGTGCGGTTATTTGATACAGTAATTAGCTCATTCTGGTATGTACAGGGTTATACAATTATCGAATATTTCCTGCTGTCCAGGCTATTCGTTGCTTCCTGTGCGAGACTCTTGCTGGTATTTTCTTGATACCTGGATGGTTAAATGTCGCCATGGGGTAATGGGAATTGACACAGATCTAATGGCTCGAAGGAACTGACGATTTAAGCTTCATGCTCAAGTTAAAGGGAGCCAAAAGAAATTCCGAGCACGATTTGTCTCAGAACACCACCAACTGAATCCTCATCATGGCTCATGCCATCATTTCCCCTCAAAATGTCACAATAGCACCATGACATATCCAAAACAATTGTCTCACAGACGTCCTCTCTCTGTTGGCACTATCAAGCTTCGTTGTTTACACAAAGATGGATAATATCTTCATGCTCGAGGCAATATACCATGAATCTCCAAGAATGCATGTTTCCACTTGTCACGAAAGAAGAAATTAAGATAATTCGAGATTTGAAATCCCTCCTACCAATTTGAACAACTTTAAATACCAGTCCTGTCCAACCAATCGGTATACAAAAAAAAAATCTTATCCATCAGAATCCATACCACTTACTAGTACTACATATATCAAAAGTCCTTTCGGAAATGAAACAAGAACAACATATAAACGGTACTACAAGGAGTGTAATCAACTCCTTCGTTCTTGATCGCCCATCAATTTGATGATCTTCTAGAAAGAATTTACAACGATTCTAAGTTTCATCATCCCCTTCAAGTGACAAATTCCCCTTGAATCCAAAAAGCAAAGGGGTTCAGTATCAAGACCAAGGATCTGTGAGTAGAATGTGAAGAATTTTGTAGATCAGATAGCTTCCAACATGAGAATTCGGTTATCATTTGTTGATGTGTGATATCGTGTTGATCAGAAATCAAAGGTTGGGAAGTGTCTCCTCACAATACAGGTAAAGATACAGTAATAAAAAAAGAAGGGAAATGGAAACATATTTCTGTCTTAAGTCACTAGCTTGACGACTTTGCCTTTTGGAAGACGGGTTTTGAGTAGTAGCTTAAAGGGCACTTTGAGCTGTCTTACTAAAGATACTGTCGTGGTATGCATTTCGATGCGAATATCAACTTGGAATTATAAGTAGGGAATTGGGTAATCTTAAAATCTGAGAAGGGGCATCAAACTGCCTTCCCTGTATATACTTTGACATGTGAAAACACTCAAGTAGCAATAAAAATTGCGAAAATTTCGTAGGAGTTGGAAGCACTAGAAAATAGGATATTACCTGGAATGGGCGTAATGCTGCTGTATCATTTACAAGCCAACGATGAAAATGATATTTCAACAAACCACATTTCCATGCATCGTTCATTCAGGTTCCATAGCAAGCCAGAAAATATGAAGATTTCCAGTACACCAGAGTTCATGATAGTCTTAACCGTACGTGATCGCCATTTGATGCCATGCTATAATACATCCATTCAGTAATTTCCCAATCACGCCAGATACCCATTCATCCTCCCCTCATAGACGACAAGAGAAATACTAAGGGCAATCAATCCTCGCCGAATCATCGTACTCCACCTCCCGAATCCCGTCCTTCGTAATAACCTTCACCAACATCCCCTTGAAATCAATCGGCAACCTTCTCTTCAACTCGTCTGTACACATTCTAAGGATCTTGAGTCCCTGCTCGTAATCAATATCCGGGTGATGGTGTTTGTCGAGGATGGAAAGACAGTAGTATTGTGCGTATCCATGTGCGGCATATGGGAGGGGAGCGAGTGACGCTAGGTAATCCATCCAATATAATGATGGCTTGAGAGTGATGGGGTCAACGCCGCCCAGGAGCAGGTTGACGTTGTAGGGCTTGCGGGAGCGTAGGGAGGAGGCAAGTTCGCCACGAACGAAGTTGGCTACCGCCGAGGGAGAGAGGTCGATGCCGTTGCGCATGGAGTAGAGTTGGGCGTTGGCTTGGATGTATTCTGCGAATTGGACTGGAGGGAGGGATGTTAGTGAGGGACTCCTGGAGCTAGAAATATGATTGCAAACATACTTGTATCTCCTGCTTCGCCGGAAAATGCCATAAGAGTGTGCTTGTTCAACTGTCTTGTCTTGTCGTCGGCAGCTTTGAGGACCGTTGCACCTCTCATTGCGGCTTTCGAGGCTGCAATGAGGGTAAAGTCTTTACCAGTGATTCCAAGTAATACCTCCCTGGATTGAAAATATAAATTAGCATCAGGAAAACTCGGCTGTTTCATTCAGATGGACTTACATGTTTGCGGTTTGTGTGGTTGTTGTAGAGTTGAGCTTGGGGTGGTATTTAGAAGCTCTTGAGCTCCTCCAGTTCAACGCGCGGAGCTGGCTGCCTCTTGCTGCCATACAAACACCCTGGTCGGGTCCCTGTCAATACCACGTGACAGGATTTCTGGATGAGCGCGGGCATTGTAATGGAAGTTGAAGCAAACAGTTTCTCTACATTATTTTAAGCCTCAAACTTTGATTTTTTTTCAATCAGAGTTTCATTTTCTACCATAATTTTGAATATTTCATGTTGTTCTACTAAAATAGCAGATCGATTGATAGCTAACACTTAGAGTAGGTCGGACAAGAGATAGCTCGGTCCCGCGCTAAACCCCATCAAGTCCCCTGTCCGGCAGAAAAAAATACGGCTCCTCCAAAAAAATAACGAAGATCCCAAAGACCTGCCTCCATTTCCACCACGCAGGCGACAGCAACCAAAACAACCCAACCATGTCCTCCTTCTTCACCATCCCCTCTTCCATGAAGAAGAGGAAAAGACCCGATACCAATGAACCCCCGAAAAAAAGATTAGCCGCCGCCGCAAAGTCCAAATCGAGAAGTACATCTACCCCACGAGACCCCAAGCCAAAACCTGCGCGCAGACCGGAAAGAGACGATTCGATATCTGGGAGTGGAAGTGAGGATGATAGCGATGGGGGCGAAAGGGAAAGAGATGAGGAATTCGAAGGTCTGAGTGATTCGAGTAGTAATTCGGGCGAGGAAGAAGATGGAGATGGGGAGGCTACCGCGGCGGAAAGACGATTGCGACTCGCAGAACGATATCTAGATAACATCCGCGAAGAAGTCGACGAGACTGGGTTCGACGCCGAAGAAATCGACCGCGATCTGATCGCCGAACGCTTACAAGAAGATGCCGCCGAGTCGAAAGGGCGCATGTACAGGAAGCTTGCGACGGAATTGTCCTTTGAGGATGCGAGCCATAGTGCGTTTAAGAATAATAGTGAGCCTGTGACGGGCATTGCTACTTGTCCACCTTACGCATATACGGTTTCGAAGGATATCACGCTGGTGAAATGGAGGATACAAGATCTTCCCGCTCATCAATTCCCCCAGAAGAAAAAGAAGAAGGGCTCGAAATCGAAAGCGCAAAAACCCCCACCACCTCCCCGACGAAAACCGACCCGTCTCCTCCTCGTTCGCGGCGACAAGAAGAAGGCAAAAGATAATTCCTACCAAGGTCACGTCGATATAATCCTCACCGTCGCCGCCTCCCAAGACGGGAAATACGTGGTGACAGGAGGCCGAGATCGCAGAATCATCGTCTGGGAAGCAGAAAACCTCACCCCTCTTCGAGTCTTCACCCAACACCGTGATTCCGTAACCGGTCTCGCATTCCGAAGAGGCACCAACCAACTCTACTCCTCCTCCAAAGACCGCACAATAAAAGTCTGGTCTCTGGACGAACTAGCCTACATCGAAACGCTCTTCGGACACCAAGACGAAGTCGTAGACATCGCAGCCCTCGCCCAAGAACGCTGTATCAGTGTCGGCGCCCGCGACCGCACAGCCCGTCTATGGAAAGTAGTCGAAGAAACCCAACTCGTCTTCCGCGGCGGTGGAGCGGAGAAGAAATCCAGACATAGCAATACACCCCGTGTATTGGAAGGTAGTATGGACCGTGTAGCCATGATAGACGAAGAGACCTTCGTCACGGGCGGTGACAACGGTTGTATATCCCTCTGGACAATCCACAAGAAGAAACCCATTTACACACTCCCCCACGCCCATGGTCTCGACCCTGCCCTTCTCCCTGATGAGGCATCCGCAGAGACACATCCGGGATTAGATATCGTGCCTACGCCTCAACCGAGGTGGATCACTGCTCTGGCTACTATCCCCTACTCGGACGTGATACTTAGCGGAAGTTGGGACGGCTCCCTACGAGCCTGGAAAATGAGCGACGACAAAAAGAAATTGGAACCACTTGGTTGTGTGGGTTCCTCTACCATAACAAATCCTCTGGTTAGTCTCGAGACAGAGGGAAATCTCGGGGTGAAGGGTGTAGTTAATGATATCTCCGTTTTTGAACGGGGGGACCGTGGGAAAGAGGGGGCGTGTGTTGTCGTTGCTGTGGGGAAGGAACATCGACTTGGACGGTGGAAGAAAGTTGGGGGTTTTAATGGTGCGGTGGTTTTTGAGATTCCTAGAAATTCACTCGATAAGAAGAGTAAGGTGGTGGAGAATGGGGAGGATGGGGATGGGGATGGGGATTTGGAGATGGAGGGGTGAGTGAGGATTTCATGAGTAAAGATTGGAGTCAGTCATGTTACGATATGATATGAATTGGGGACGATGGAAATATGTGCACTGTATTCTATTGATTGAAATGAAGGAAAAGAAAGGAAAGCAAAAGAAAGAATTTGGTATTATATATATATGCCAAAGGGAAATGGCGTCGCCATGCCATGCCAACTCCATTCAACAAATTAGAATCATCTAGCTATCCTATCTAGGTAGCCAGGTATCATAGCTAGCTATCGTACTTCTCTACAAAGTCAAAGCCTCCCCCTATAATAAAAGTACATATAACATCTCATCTCATTCCACTCTACCTCTCATCCTAAATGCTCTTCTCTTCGCCTTCCATTCCATCACCCCATCCAACCCAGTGAATCTCAACCATATCTTAAATCGATATTCAAGATTTCCCATTAACCTTCCTCTTCCCCTCCCTCCTCCTCTCCCAAATCTGCAAATATGTCTCCCCAAGATACAACAACTCCCTCTGGGTACCCCCCACAAACAAATCCTGAACCTGAACCCAAGCACCCCCTCCTCCCCCATTAGCAGCCTTATCAACAACCTGCACCTTCCACACCTTCTTCGCCTCCTCGCCCTCAACACTATCCTCACGTCCTCGGACGGCTTCATGAACAATATTGGCCACGAGGTCATACCAAATCGGCTCACCCATCGGATGAAGACTTGGATTCGGCTCGACGTAGGGCGACATATCGAGATTTCTCGCGTCGAAGGTTACGATTGTGGGGTTTCGCTCTTCGACGAATTTGTTTTTTGAGAAGCGTTTTATGTGGAACAGTAGATAAGGAGGGAGGGGGTGGAGGAGACGGTACCGACGTCTACTATTAAGATGTTCTTGTGATTTTAACCCGTCGTATTTTGAGAGGATTGATGTTAGCGGAATTTGAGGGATGATGTTCCTTTCTAGTTCATCTTGGAATAGAGGTGCGGTGGGCAGGTCGAGTGTTAGCATTAGGTAGCGGGTTGTTTCGCTTTTTACTTCGGCGGCGGACTCGAAGCGTAGACGGTCGCCGGCGTCGGCTTTGGCGGTTATGGTTTGGGATTCGACCTTTAGTTTTCCTTGAAAGCATTTTTGGATCATGCTTGTTCCCGGTTTGGTTTTGGAGCCTCCCAGGGAGAGATGTAGGTTGTTGAGGAACCAGGAGAGGAAGTCGACGGGGTCGGATTGGGTTGTTAGGGTGAACCTTTTGTTGGAGCGGAGGGAGATCTCTTGGAGGAGTTCGTGGGGTGAGACGTGGGATTTGAAGGCGCGCGGGTTCCAGATCTTGCGGATGAGAATTGAGAGTCGTTTTACGAGTTCGGGTTTGTTGGTGAAGTCTTCCAGCATGAAGTAGTTTCGTAGTGGGGGGACGTGGGATAGGGCTTGAACTACTACGTTGAAGTAGTCGTTGTCTTTGATGTTGTTCATTCCTACAAAGCCGGGTGTGTATTCTTTTCCTCCTAATGTCCAGGCCGTTTTTGCTTCTCGGTCCAAGGTCATGACTTGTTCTTTGGTGTATCGTGGATCGGAAACGAATTTGATGTCATCCAAGCTCTTGTTCTTGACCTCGTAGCCCTCTGGTAGAACATAGACCTTTTGTGTCTGCATGTTGATATAAACATGGTGTCCAACCTCGAGAGCATGAAAATAGGCATGCGACTTGGGCCCTCTCCCTTGATAGTACTTTCCGCAGACCAGACACGCGTAAACATTTATATTGGAGAGTGAGACGCAACAAAGCTTTTCGAAATCGAAATCGAGGACATTGCGATTGATGGTATCAAGGTAAAGATCGTCGAACCCTTCTGGAGGAGCTTCTTGTCGTATCGGTCTTGATGGAACATTCAAATCTTCCTCCTCGTCCTCCTCATCTTCCTCCCTCCCATTTGCGCCTTCTGCCTCCTGTTCTGGACCCTTTCCATTTAAGTCGTCATTCGATTCGTGGAGACGTAATCGTTTTACTGCTGGAGTTACGTCGCCATCATCAAAGTCTTTACGCTTCCTCGATAGGCCATTGGGGGTGGTTGAGACTTCGGCCATTGTGTATGGAGGTTGGGCTGGTGGTGTTATGATGTAGTCGGTAGATGGGTGGGTGTTGATGAATGGGAACTTTTGTTTTAGCTGTTGCCTCGCTTGTAGCCTTGCGCGGGAATTGTCCTGTGTCGGTTGCTTCTGATTGGGCGAATTGTCCTGTGTCGGTTGCTTGTGATTGGACAGAAATCCTTTACTGTAGGGTCACCCTAAAAATTAGCTTTTGACAGGGGACACATGGGGTCTTGGCAGTGCTCCCAGCGAAAACTTGAAGAGAATGGGAGTTTCGCGCCAATGCTGATTTTTTGATGACGCTGGAAATATAAATGAAATGATTGGTATAGAATTGACTGAAAATGGGCCTATTATCTTTTTTTGCTGTTACAATTAATAACAATTAGTAATTCATAGTGTGAGTATATAAAAATAGAAGTCAGTTGCAGTGCTTGAATTGAGTTGTGCACAGTTTTTTTTTTTCAGTTGAGACAGTCACGGTGAGACCACCTGCACTGCACTGCACTGTAGCTGTTGGTGGCTGTAGGTGGCTGTGGCTGTAGGTGGCTGTAGGTACCAGTACCAGTACCAGTATCACTACAATAGCAGCCCAGGTGGCGGGCTGCAGTGCACCTCAGCCAGTACCAGGCAGTAGATAGTTACTGTACTAGGTTCCAGGTTCCCATATCTTCTCACCCAGCCAGCAGCCGACGCGCCCTCCCACTGAATTCCTCCATTACAACAGTATCAACACATCAACATCCTGCCACCACCACTACCACCACCAAATTTCTCCAACTTGCACCACCCGCGCAAACCGATCCACCCTCACCACTCAACCTCAACCTCAACCTCCCGCACCGACTAAACATAACTTCTATTCACCCACACCCAAACATCCCACTCGCTTTCCTACCATCGCATCCTCCATACAATGGCTGGCGGAAAGGGTAAATCTTCAGGCGGCAAGTCGTCTGGAGGTAAGGTTGGTGCTGATGGAAACAAGAAGCAACGATCCCACTCCCAAAGAGCTGGTCTTCAGGTTAGTACAAGCACATGCAGCTATTTTTCCTTTTGCTCTCTTTCACCACCACGACACCATGACTTTCCATTCGCGTTACTTGTCCATCAACAATTAGGAATGCGACTACGATACCAGAGCTGGAGCTAGAGCTTGCGATACCCCACCATGTCGCGTCATCGTCGCAAACGTCGCAAAACTGCATATTTGAAGCAAATGGAGAATTTGCGCAAGGGAGGAATTCAGTCAACCACCACGCGCCACGAGAACACGATGGATATATCAATCTGCCACGAGTCCTTCCTGAGTCCTTCCTGTCGCGATGTTTATACCTGGCATGACGCGACTAGAATTGATGTTGGGATAGCTTCTTGAAGAAATACCATCAGCCAGTTCGCAGTTCGCAAACAACCCCACCAGCAGTCTGATCTCGCAGAACCTCACCATACACGCGACTTGACCAGCTATGAATATATGCTATATATGCTAACTCACTACCTCACAGTTCCCATGTGGTCGTGTCAAGCGTTTCCTGAAGAACAACAGCCAACACAAGATGCGCGTTGGAGCAAAGGCCGCTGTCTACGTTACCGCCGTCCTTGAGTACCTCACAGCTGAAGTTCTCGAGCTCGCAGGAGTGAGTCACTCACTACACCCCCCACCCCCCCTTCACTAGTATATATCATACTAACCTCCTCACTACCAGAATGCCGCCAAGGACCTCAAAGTCAAGCGTATCACTCCTCGCCACCTCCAACTTGCCATCCGTGGTGACGAAGAACTCGATACCCTCATCCGCGCAACCATTGCCTTTGGAGGTGTCCTGCCCCATATCAATCGCGCTCTGTTGCTAAAGGTCGAGCAGAAGAAGAAGCAAAAGGCTGCACTTGAGGGATAGATACCATAATTCTTTTACGTTTTCACAATTTCACGCGCCAGATTCCATGTCATGGTTCTTGGTTCTCACTCTTCGGTTTAATTTGGTTGCCTCTCGTCCCCTTTTTCTTCTTTTTTATTACGACCGTTTCCGTCGTACTTGGTTCCAGATATTTATTGGAGGTGTATTGGGAAAAGAAAACTTTGAATCTGTGGACTTTGGACTTATTTGTCTTTTTGTCAGGAATTTGCTTGCCTTTGCTTTGCTGGCTGACTTTACGTTTGGGATGGAGTGGATGGATGGAGGGGGTGGCGGGCGAATGTTTATGAAGATGAAAGTACAACAAACAAAGCTGAAGGTGGAATGATTTTTTTTTAAAATACCCATCGCCCAAGGCTTTTTCTACGGGTTTAAATGAAGGAAGTTCGAGGATGCGATCATTTCGGATGACTAGATGTACTACTAAATTACAATTTGAAGGCTTCTTCACTCTAGGTGGTCATCTTACCGTATGGCGTGTTTCTTCTTGTACCTAGTACTAGGTGAGTGGCTTTGGATTTCGTTACCGACCGGCAGACAAGTGCTGTCGGTTTTGAGATAAGTAAGCGGCTTTAGGTGACATTATTTTTCTGGAATCGAGGGGGTTCCCAGATGGCGTCTTTTTTCAAGTCATTTTCTTTGTCGAGGGTTCTATGATTCGAGTCAGATGTCCAGACCCTCGCATGGCGTTTCGGAAGTTTCTTGAACGAACAGAACACTGACCACACAAAGGAATATGAGTCGGGACAAAGGTATGAGTACCAATCAGAGGACCGGCGGGTGGTTTCCCTTGCTATTGAGAGATGGATGGATGGATGGTTTTTCTTATGTACTGCACTTCTTCTCTGCTGAATTGGGTTTTACTTTGTTTGTTGGGTATGATGTTCTACTAGGTGCTCTTTATTTTGATTTTTTTGACGATATTGTGATTCTACCACTTGGACCGAGTTCAGTATTCTACTAAATTGTTTGAACTGTCTGTTATTCGGGGGTTCGGAAACCGTCATATCGCATCGTGTTCTGGGAGATCAAGTTTCAGATCAAGATCTGGAGGAGAAGGAGGAAAATATGTCACTCGATCAACCATCCTCCTCCTTCGAACCTCCTACCGATTTTCATAAGCCGTTGAAAAGTAACCGCAGTACACCCTCGACAACTTGTGAGATTACGACTACAACTACACAACTACAACCACGGTACATGGAGCTTCCCTCCCTCCCATCCTTTGCCTCATTCTCCTTTCCTGCTCCTGCACCACCAGTACCGCCCAAACCAGCGAGTTATATACCGAGACCGAGACAGCATTCTGGTAACGAGAAGAGCCTTTCTTCTGAGAGGAGGGAAGAGGGTGGGAGGGAGAATGGGATGTATCTCCAACTCCCTTCTTCGCCCCCTTTGAGTCCTAAGTCTACGGGTGGTTTGTTGAGTCCGTTGAGTCCGTTGAGTCCGTTGGGTTTGACGGGGTTAATGGGTACTGTGACTGTGAATGGGACTGGTACGGGGCTGTTTATGGAGGGTGTTTGGAATGGGAACGAGAATGGGGTGGTGAGTGGTGGTGTTGAGGATATAGTTGGCGTTGGGGGCAAAAGCAAGACAGGAACGGCAATAGGAATAGGAACCTCTTCAATGCCTAAATCTGCATCTGGATTTGCCCCTATACCGAAAAAAACGACAACACTCGCAGCCAAACCACCACCTCGCTTACACCTACGAACACTTTTACCTACTCCCCCTCTAAGTCCTGATTCCGTACCTCCTTCCTCACAATCTTCCTTAAAACCAAATCCACTACCAAAACCACCACCTCCTCCTCCTGAAGTAGTTTATAAAACCTGGAAATGGCGTTGCTGCTCCTGCGGCCGTACATACCCCCTCGGCGCTACGCAACGCTGTCTTGAGGATGACCATGTTTTTTGTGGGGGCGGGGGGAGGTTTCCTATGAGGAGTTCGTCGTTACCTTTTTCGGTTGGCGTGGGAGGAGGGGATAGGGGGAAGGATGGAGGTAGTGGGAGTAGAAGAAGAAGGGGGGTGAGGTGTGGGGTTGAGTTTGACTTTTTGGGGTGGGGTGTTTGGGGGGATAGGGGGGAGGGGGGTGGGAGGAACAAGATTGAGAGAGGGAGTAAACGGTGGGGATGGGTAGAGAGGGATTGCTGGAGGGAATGTAGGTTCCCTGGTGAATGCCAGGGATTTCGACGGTGGATGAGGGGGGAGAAAGGGAGGGGAGGGCTTGGTGGTCGTGGGAGGACTTCTGAATATGGACTTGGAGAGGAGTGGGTAGAGGGGGATTCCTATAGTGAGGAAGGGGATATTGGTGACTTCGGGAACTCGAATGGACAAGCAATTGAAGAGCGCGAATTGGGAAAGAAAGTAGACAAGAAATCGCGCTTTCTTGATGGCGCTGGGGACGGGGATGAGGGGGATTCATCATCTGAGTCCTCTTCGTTCTCGTCTAGTTCTGGTTCTGGTTCTGGTTCTAGACCCATAAAAGAATTCGAAAACGAGTATTCGAAGGAGGTCGATGAGATAAGACGACGGATCGAAGAGAGTTTCACGATCGATATGATGGAGTTAGATATCGATATAGATACTCAGGTTTTGGATAAAGAGGGGGATGTTGTTATGTGTAACAACGAAAACGACAACGAGAATGTACGAGTACCTATAGGGGATGAATTTATGAGGGTTACGATAGAGGGTGATGGTTATATTGGACCAAACAATACCCCTGAATACCCATTGGATGATTGTTACAAAACGCGAGTCCATGTCCCGGGAGCAAAACAAGCCAACCAAGCGAACGGAAACTTCCTACCAAGTAGCGAATGCCAGAGTTCGCCATCTAGTCCCCTTAAAGAAGAAGTTGACGGGGATTGGGAACTTGAGTCTACTTCTACTCTGGTTCACATAGTCGATTCCGAGCACCTAACTACTCCAAACTTTGCTTCTACACCCCCCCATGTAATTCCCAGCTACAGACGGAATAAAGACGATGACTGCGGCGATCTTGGGATTCGACAACGACAGTTTTTAAGTAGCAGAGATGAAGGGTTTGAGAGTGTGCTGTTGAGGGAGGTTATGGGAGGGGCTGATGGGAGGTTTGTTGGTTAATTAGGAGAAGATGTGGGAGTAGGAGGCGGGCTTTGGTGGTGGTGATGAGGTGGGGTTGGTATATTGGGTCTAAGGGTTGATGTGTTTTGATGTCTTTTGGATATTGTATTTAGTTAGATCATATAGTGTAGTGTAGTTCGATAGAATTACGGAAGGATTGTACTGCAGATCGTATCGGGATCGTTTATTGGGTTTTGAGGGAGTGGGGGTTGGTGTTAAGGTTATAGTAATTGTTTACTGTTGCATTTGTAGGACTTTTCGGATGGGTTAGAAGATAAAATTACTTTGTATGTAGCTCAATTAATTCTAAGTGTTTATTTCTCACGAACATCCATCTAAGTACTCATCCGGCTTGTGACATTTTCCTGGGCATATCTTCTATATCCCCTCGTTCTCGCATATTACATTTCGATTTTAAAATTTTCGATTGCCTTATTGAGCGATAATTTTGTAATACACGATCCTTTGAGAGCTTATCTGTATAAAAAGGCAAAAATGAACCCATCAGGAGTATATCTAACCAAGCTATAAGACTCTAAAAGTGGATACGACAAAGTTAAAAATCCAAATGTACACATACGAGAACGAGGCAATCTCAAATTAAGAGTTTCACACGGATTCGGGACTTTCAAGGCACGAGTACAATGTCCTTGCGAGACGAGACGAAAGTAGATTGAGAACGAGGGGATACACAGCCTCTCACAATAACTCGCACTCAACACAAGCTTCAGGCTCGCTTCCCCTCCAGATCTTCTTAATTTTCAATCCGGACTTTGCCAATAGCTCACTCCATTGCGTCTCCGTTCTTTCCAGCCCTCCAATAGGAAACATAGTGATATCTCGGATCGCTTCTTGCATAGTAGCATTCGTATCAGGTAACACAAGGTCTACCAAGAGCAACTTGCTTTTCGGCTGTTCTTTCAACAACGGCACGATTTGCTCCAGGAACTTCATGCAATCTCCATCACTCCAGTCATGGAAGATATGTCTGTAATAGTAGATGGAAGCATTCTTGACAGGCTGCGGAGTAAAAATATCATATTCCAGAAATTCTACACCAGCTGGTGGGCCAGAAACAGCAGCAAACGTGGAAGCAAGATCTTGGACGATGAAACGCCCCTTGATCTCGGGATTTCTTTGACGAATTTCTTCCATGATGTGACCTTGACCACCTGCGATATCCACAATTGCAACATCCTCGTCTTTCAGGTTGAGTTTGGCGAGCTCGGAGCCAAATGGATATGCATCGCCGGAAACATTCCCTGCGTTGTGGGATTTCATACCGGCGACCATATTCATTGCACGATCTGGATGTGATCCTAGCCATGTCCAGAGTTCCTCGCCGTTGGCCCATTTATATGGGGTGCCGGATTCTTTGGTTGGTGCTTTGTAACCGCGTTCAGCGAGGGTTCGGGGCGTGGCCAGGATGGAAGGGATGATTTCGTTGAAGATTAGGTCGTTGAAGGCGCGATGGTCTGGGTTTAGGTATGGTTGACCAATAGTGGTGAGAGCATAACCAGGGCCTGGAATATCTTCCAGGATTCCGGCTGCTGTGAGTTGACGAAAGATTCGAACTATTTACGATCTATTAGTACTGGCTCCTCTCGAACTCAGTTGCAGGGAAAGGGTATAATGGATTTATGAACTTACTGATCATGATCTCATCTGAATTCGTCTCTTCGACTATCTGGGCAAGCGAGATAGTCTTTCCACCTTCGAACCTGCTCCATAATCCCAACTTCGAGACAACTTCAATAGCTGCGCTGACATTGACCTAAGAACGATAAATAAGTTTTTTTCACAAGAATGTTACAGAAACTCAAGCTTGTAACATGGGCGAGAGTAGCCTTACCTGATAAACCCGAGGCCACACCTCAGTATTTGGCTCTTCCAAAGAATACGCAAGCTTTCGAGCTTCCAGCTGCAAGGCACGACGAGCGAGATGAACATCGCCCCCTGTAGCAACCTCAAAGGTCTTAGCTGCACTATTGACATTCTCCACCAATGCCTTGACATCGGCAACAGAGGTGTAAGAATCGGACATGGTGAGTGCTCAATTGTGCTTTGTGTAGTTTTTTTATGTTTGAAGAATATGTACGGAGAGTAGTAGTAGGTAGAATAAATGCAGGGAGAGAGGCAGAAGTAGGTACTTACTCTACCATCCGTTGTGGGGTTTTCACGTACTCATTCGTAGTCTCGTTCTAGATCAAGATTGTACGTTTGATCTCCGCAACCAGTAAGATCGCCACTTCTGAGATGTGACTCCTCGAAAAATGTATTGTTTATCACCAGAGTGGGAGCTTTTAGGAGCTTGGCGGTGATATCAGGCTATTTTTGGTGGGCCTGTTGCAAGGCATGGGTCGAGGTTGGGGGTTTTATGCAATTCAAATTCTTTCCTGAATCCTGATATGCACAAAGTTTTTTGTGATTGAAGAAATGATCAATTTCTGTTCTCGCTGTTTCCATACTCTATCTATCCTTTCGACGTTGTGTTGGAGCTGAGTATGGGCTTCTAATTCAGCACTTCCGAGCTTTCCCCGTCATAGCCTTGAATAAGACGTCCAGCTTTCGCTATTCAACCTAGTAGTCTCTGCAGGGTGCTCTGGCGCATGGGCAAAAACCGTCAGTTGCAAGACATTTAAAATGCAAGCCCTCGGCCTATCGGAGAAGTAATAAACCGACCAGAAATGGTGTCTGTGTTTTCTTAAGGTCCTTACACAGTTCTTGTGTAGTAGGTAATTAAGTTTTTGCTCTTTTTTTTTTAATATGATTTCAAGACTTTGCGGGGTTTGTGGCGAAATTCTCTTTTTGGACTAGTCTTCTTCTACTTGACATTGAGTTATAGGTGAATGGACTAATACCATGCCTACGAGCGCATAGTGCAAATACTCAAGTTTCAACCCCTTTCAAACGGGCTTCTATAAACGTCGTTGTAGGTCCCGTACACGGTTGATATGTCCATATATCCGTATCGTATATCCGTATTGAGACAATGTCTTCTCTTCCACACCCGTAAACGTTATCAATATCGGTACCCCCGCGTGTCGTTCTCCGGCAGATATTCAAAAATCGGAAACAGAAACAGTCGTTGTCGATTCTAGAATCCGAGAATTTGTGCCGCTGATATCCAGGACCCGGGGCCTCGGATCCTATAATAATTTCGGGTCTCGTCAAGAATGGGGCCTGATCGCGTCCCAATAACCATGTTTTCTAAAGTGGACTCTTGACCTTCGGTTGACGGGACGGGTAGGGAGAAACGAAACTCTAATAACTTTATTTCGACGCTTCAAGCTCTCATTTAAAATACCTATTGTCTGTAAGATACAACCTATATCAAAATATTCTCCAGAAAATTATAAGAAGCCGACTTGCTGAGGCACTTATCGTAAGTTATTTGTGGGGCAATTATGCGGTCCCGAATTTTAAATCTAAGAATAGGTAATCTTTTCATTTTTCCTTAAGTATATAGAAGTTTTGAGTAGTGTGTTGACTTAGAGTCACCATAGAGCAGAAGGATAACACGTGATACTCTCATGTGTCTTTTTTTGGCAGCGTATTTCTTTGAGGCAATTAAAAACAACGCGACCAAGTCGTATCCTCTCTCAGACAACAACCTCGGGGCCAAGTCATGAGCGATCGATTCCAATACCATAATGTGGAAGTGGACCTTCCTGAGATCCTAGGTCATTCCCTTCACGAGGGGCCGGGAGGCTCTGCATCTATGAAAGCAGCTGCAAACCCCGACATCAACGTTCTTCGGGCAGTGCTTGCTCGTCGGTTACCGTTCACAAACGCACAGGCAGAATTACAAGATTTCTGTGGTGTCAACAGCTCAGTCGAGAGGCCTGGCCAAGACCCCATCAATACGCCATTGCTACAAGCAATACGCTCTCAACTCCCCCAAAATGTCGAGTTGTTGCTAAAATCAGGGGCAAATCCTAACGGGATTCACACGCCTTTTCTAGCAGAATACCAGACTTTTTTCCTTCGCTTTCGACCCATGGTCCCGGATATGGTAGATATAGATGGCGATGTGGCGAGCAGAGAAATGCTTCTTGGTTGTATGGACTTGGAGCAAACGGCTGCCATTACCGTCGAGGAAATCGAAGAACGAACAGCTTTGATAACCCCATTTTGGTTAGCTCCCATGTCCCTACCAACAGACTTCTGGCCTGGAGCGAATGAGATGCACGCTGTCATCGCTGCTGCAAGGCAACAATCAACAGATCTTGGACATGATACTTGAAGGCGGCGCCCATGTTTCAAGCTGGATCTCGAACTCCGGTTCCAGTGCTGGCAATAATCTATATTCTTCTCGCACGCCTTCCCCTTCCAGTCTCGCCGTCTCGAGTCCTCTGCACGTTGCCGTTGAAGCCAATCCACTCATGATCCCACATTTACTTTCCCTCGGCTTTGATCCCAACTTTATTCCAATGAGCACTCCAACCGCATGTTTGACTCCCTTCATGAGTACATTCCTCATAACCTCAAATATGCAAGAGGCTTTGAAAGAAGCAGAAAAGATAGAATCGCCATCAACATCAGATGCTATCCAGAAAGCAGAAAATGAAGGTTTATCCACACCGCCAGACCTCCCCAAAACCTTCAACCTCCCAGCCTACACAGCTCTCAAATCTCATCCCTCTTTAAGACTAAACCTTACAACACCAGTTCTCTCAATCCACCCCTTCCATCTAGCAGTGGCCCATGGGTCTCTACCTCTCTTTAAACACATCCTCGCCACCTTCCCAATCTCGCCAGCTTATATCCAGCCCACCACACTAGGCCACAACCTGCTTCACATAGCGAGCCTCCCAATTTCGAGACGAGATATTAAAGGCAGCTCGCCTATCGTAGCAAAGTCTATTCACGACACACGCTCTTTGGTTCATCCACGAATGCGGCCTCTCAATCCCGAGTCTTATTTTCTCACACAACAGGGGCAGCTCTTGAATACTAATGCCTCTCCTCGGGCACAACATAGCCAGCATAAAATCAACCAAGTCTCCCAAACAGAACTTATAGATTATCTTCTTAGGACTCATCCCCAAACTAGCAACGAACAAGACATCTACGGGAATACAGCACTTCACTACCTCGCCTGCCATAACGTTCCAAATGAAGCTTCCATCTCCCTTCTCCGGGCAGCCACAGGCGGAGAAGAGACGTGGAATAATGTCAGGAATCGCTGGGGATACAGTGCTCAAAATCTATTTGAGGCGGAGACCTTGAATGAGGAGACGGTGAATAATAACGCGGAATATAAACAGTGGAGATGGGCCAAAAGTGAATCGGAGGCGTGGTGGGAGATGAGATTATTGAAAGAGCAGGAAAAACGGGGGTGGAGTCATCCGCCTAGTCTTCTAGTAACGAGATATTTCAGGGGAGGTAAAAGGGGCAGAGGGCCAGCGGGCCTAGGAAGGGGAAGTCACGGTGGAGAATTCGATGACCAGGATATAGAGTTTCCTTATCATGTTAAAGAGTTGCATTTTGGAATGTAAGAAGGTATTAGAGAAAATGTTAGGTGGGCCCGACCAACGCCACGGGATGGAAGTGGGGTATTGACAGCTTCTCCGCCTGGGCTCAATAGCCACCACAGCTATCCATCCTTGAAGAGAGCTTTTCATTCCGGAGATGGTCAAAATAGGTTTTACCTATTTTGAATAATAGAGTAATTATTACATGTAAATCCAGTAGGCTGGCTTGCTTGCTTGCTAGCAAGGCAAATGTGGGCTTGTCACGAATTAGTAGAGAGCCAGGTGCGTTTATCAACACAATATATTTGTTTCGTTTCTTTCAGCACAAGTGTGACGACACGCGCAACTGATGGACCGCGTAAAAAGGCACGACTACGTCTGGTACAAGCCTAACGTTGCGGAACTGTCTATTTCGAGGATTCTAAGCTAAAGAGGAGAGAAGAGCTCGAGAGAGCTTCAGTTTAAGTACATGGTGTAGGCTGCTAAGGCCGCTAAGCGGCGCCACGTAATCTAGGCGGCACGTGATAGTTAGAACTATTACAGTACCCCCCCCTTTAAAAAAAGCTTGCCCTTAAGCTTGTAGGCATCTCTATATTATCGTCTAATTCCTCGTACAAATCTAATCCCTTCTCCTAAGCCTTAATCTAATCCTATAGTCGACGCGGGGGTCCTAGCTCTATAGGATACTATAAGTAGAAGCTTCTAAGTTTGTATAGCGAGTACTTAAAGTCTGATGCCGGGTACTATTTTAGATCTTTGTTATGTCCTACCTATTTAGGTCTATAATATAGTGTTTTTCTTGTCTTTTTTACTATAATTAGCTCTTCTACTTCCTACTCTTCGTCATCTGTAATCTATATTAGTAGTAGTAGATCATTCGCTTGTCCTAGTAGGGGGTCGTCTAAGGCTTTTCGTAGGCGGTCTACTAAGAATATAGGGTATATTTTTATAGATGCTAGCAGCTTAACCTTATAGGAGTGTCCTACTTTTTAAATCACTTTATATAGGCCTACTATTTAGTAGTCTAATTTATAGCTAGGGCGGTCTGTCTTCTAGTTCTTTATAGATACCTAGACCTTATCCCCTACGTCGAAGTCTACTTCTCGTCTATATAGATCGATATCCCTTTACTATAGCCGCGTCTAGCGTGTCCTAGTTAAAAGAGGTACGTAGGGGATAGACATTTAAGAGCTTAAATAGCGATATCCTAATACTCTTATAAGGTAAGGTCAGCTAGGCGTAGTCTATAATAGGTAGGAGTTCCGACTAGTTATCCTAATAGTAGTTAATAAACGGGCGTAGGCGCTAATTAAGGTATTGATTTATAATTTCGGTTTATCTATCTGTCTAAGGGTAGAAGGCTATAGACAGCTTAAGTTAGATACCTAGTATCTAATAGAACTTATTCTAGAAATTAGAGACAAACTAAGGTCCTCGATTAGATATAATTATCTATGGCGCCCTACAATGTCGATAGACATACGATATATATAGCTAGGCTATATCCTTAGTAGTTGTAGTCTTATAACAAGGAACAGATATACTTTACTTACTTAGACGATTAACTACTATAAATACAGCGTTATAACCGTGTTTGTCTTTTAGTATTAATTTAAGATCTATACTAATATACTACCTAGGCCTGTCAGGGACTAGAAGTAGGTGTAGGAGTCCTGGCGTACGGTCTCGAGGAACGTGGGCCCGCCTATAGAGGTAACAGTTATAGATATATTATACTACGTCCTTAGAGAGCCCTTTCTAATAGTACTTCTGGCTAAGGATCTAAGCTATCTTTATTTTACCTAGGTATACTAAGAAGATCTAGTCATAAGCTTCTCGGATTAGATTAGCTACTAGGGTGTCTTATATAAGAACTACTAATCGTTCTTAGAAAAGGAGTAGTCCGTTGTCTAGCTAGAAGTCACCTGGTTTATCCTCTACTTACTTTTATAGAGCGACGAGTAATTCTATTTTACGATTTACTATTAATATTCGCTCTACTAATTAGCTCGGCTCCTATATCGCTTCGTCTAAGGGAGCGAGCTCTAGGCTATTATTCTCTAGGATCGCTAGGTTAAGTTGTTCTAGCTATAGTAAGGACTTAGTATAGATAAATGCTTTAAGCTTGTCTTAAGGACTAACGTCTTACTCTCTTTACGTAAGAGCATTAGGTTAAGTATTATTCTTACCGGTCTAGTATATAATTATAAAGGAATATTAAGAGAGCAGTTTAGCCTAACGAGCCTAGCGACTCGTAAGCTGTTTAGTTGTTATAAAATACTTAAGTGCTTTATAATCTATATACACCTTAAACCGAGAAGGCGTACTTTATAGTTCGGGACGCCAGTGGCCTAGGGAGCGTATAATAGCTAGTATTTCCTTGTCGTAGATCTCGTAATTGTATTCGGCGGGTGCTATAGTCTTTAAAAAGTAACCTATAGGATGCTATTCGCCGTTAGGGTATAATTAAGAGAGGATACTAGCTACTACTTTATTAAAAGCATCTGTTTCTAGCTTATATTCTAGCGTAGGATTATAGTAGCGTAAGAGAGGAGATAAGATAAGGCGTCGCTTAAGTTCTTAGAAGGCCTATATATAAGAGTCGTTAAAGATAAAGCGCGTTAAGGCTTTAGTTAGGTGTATAAGTGGCTTAGCGATTATTCTATAGTTATAGATAAAACGTCTATAGAAGTTATAAAAACTAAGGAAAGACTAAACTCCTTTGACCGTACTCGGCTCTTTCTACTCGTAGATTATAGACACTTTGTCTAGGTCTACTTCGATGCCGTCTATACTAACTATAAAGCCAAGGTACTTAGTACGAGTGACACTAAATTCGCACTTCTTAATGTCCGCTTATAGCCTAGTATCTCTAAGTCTCTAGAGGACCTTTTATATATACTCGTTATACTCGAGAGGGTTATCGGAGTAAATAAAGATGTCGTCTAAGTAGGCGATATAGAAGTTGTCTAGGTAGTCGAAAAGTACGTCGTTTATATAGCGCTAGTACGTAGTAGGACCATTTATAAGACTAAAAGGAAGTACTTTATACTTATATAAACTATACCTAGTATAGAAAGTCGTAAGGCCTTTTACGTCTAGGTATATCTAAATATAATAAAACGCCTAGCGGATATCGAGCTTTATAAAGATCTTTATATTAGTAAGGCGAACAAGGGTTTTGTCTATAAGCAGTAAGGGGTAGCGGTCCTTACGAGTAAGAGCGTTTAACTTATAGAAGTCGATATAGAAGCGTAGGCTACTATTTAGCTTCTGTACAAAGAGAGTAGGCGAGGTAAAGGGTGCTTAGCTTAACTTAATAAATCCCTTGTCTAGGTTCTTAACTAGATACTGCTTAATAGCCTTAAGCTTATCTACTAACTAATAGTATAGCGGACTATAACTAAGAGTGTTCGGGGTTTCTAGCTATATATAGTAATCGTACGGACGGTAAGGTAGGAGTTTGTCTAATACTACCTTTAAGAACACGTCCTCGTACGAGTTATACTACATAGGTAGCTTGTCCCTAATCTCCTATATTGTTACTTAGTCGTTAGCCTTAAGAGTCTCTTTCTCTTAGATCCTTCGGTCTAACTTATATAGACTGGTAGTAAAGAATTCGTTCTCTTTCCGTCGTAGGTAGAGGTAGAATCCGTTGGCGCTAATATAAGCGATGTCTATTAAAGGCCGGGGTTTCTCGCTTATGTCTTAGTCCTTATATCCTAAGCCTATTTCTTCTAAAAGAACGCTCGGCGGGGGTAGACTAGCGGGGTGGGCGAGGATATAAGAGGGCTTGTTTTATCTTCTATCGTATATCCTCCCTCTCTATAGTACGTTCCCTAGCTAGTACATCTCGCTAATGATCTAGCTAAGTACGACGAGGGGCGAGTGTCAGGGAATCACTAGAAGCGTACAAAAGACTGCTCTAGAATAAGGTTGAGATTGATCGCGAGCCTTCTAAGAAAGTCCTAGAGCTAGCTAATATTTATAGTCTACAACAATAAATCCACGCTATACCCGATTAGGCCAATTGGGGAAGCTCTATATTTAAAACAACATTCACTAAGCGAGTCAACAAACCTATACGTAACTATATTCTATCTACAACCACAAACTTATACGTAACCACATTTAATCGATAACCTAAATCTACACGTGACTATATTTACCTAAGCTTCTACACGTGACTACATTTACCTAAGCTTCGTACCCTTATATATGGTCCCCCCTTACTCTATTAAATATGTTATAAATCAGCGTCTTAAGGCTAAACACGGTCCTAAAGAGCCTACGTAAGCTCTACGCGAGTAGGCTTAGCCTTCCGGGGGAACCGCTTCTCAAATGCGGTAATAGACGAAGCAGCTAAAGAGACAACGTTATATAAAGGTTCCTAGGTGTTAGAGTTAAGATTGTAACCTCTCTACCGAACTAAGTACTAGAATTCGCCGTCGATTCTTCGAGAGTCTAATATCTTATTAACGGCCTATAAGACGTTACCGTCGACGTTAATAGTAATAGGTAGAGTAGGTAGGTTAACCTGTCTAAGTAAAGGAATACCCGCGGCGGGTCGTAATAGGTTAATATAGAATACCGGATAGATTTCCTCTAATTCGAAAGGTAATTCTAGCTTATACGAGTAGGAATTGACCACTTAGAGTACTCGGAATAGGCTAATAAACTTAGAGTCGAACTTTAGTATAGGGCGAGTAGAAGTGAGATTTTTTATACTTAGTAACACTATGTTACTAACTCGGTACGCTAGCGTAGGAGCTCGAGTCTCGTTAGCGAACTGTTCTATCTTATCTCGAGCGGCTAATAGATTAGTATATAGATAGCCTAGGATATCCTCTATTTTATAGATAAAGCTAGAGCCTTGTTTCGCGCTTAATTTAATAGGCCGAGAGGCTATAGCTAGTACTAAAATAGGTAGTCCGAAGCTTATCCGAGGGTAGTAGCTATAGTTAGCGAAGAATAGTGACATACTAGTAGAACTATTAACCACGTTCTATATAGAAAATTCTACTATAGGTAGTAATTCCACCTAATTTTCTTATATAAAACTAACATACTAACGAAGGAACTAATTAAGAGCCTTATTAACGATCTCGGTCTACCTATCTGTTTCTAGGTGATAAGTAGTAGAGAGTTAGATACTAATCTAAAGCTTAGTATAAACGGCTTTCTAAAACGTAGCTATAAATAGCGAGCTATAATCGGAGACAATAGAATCTAGCAGGCTATAGAGTTTCTAAACATAAAGAAACAGCCGCGCTAAGTCTTCGGCTGTTATAGTGCTATAATAAGGAAATAAGTAACGATCCTTTATAAGTCTATTATAAACTACTATAATAGAATTAGCGCTGTCTACTTCTTTAAGCGGCCCGACGAAATCTATAGAGAGATCCTTCTACCGCTAAGTTAGTATAGGTAAAGGTTTTAGGGCTCCTTAGTATTTAAGCTAAGATAGCTTGTTCCGAGTACAATTCTCGCAGGCCTTATAAAACTGTTCGATATCCGAGGAGACACGAGGCTACTAGTAAAACCGAGAGACTAACTCGAGTAGCCTATTTTTCCTAGGGTGGCCACTTTCTACAGAATCATAAGCTCTTTATAGGAGCTATACTTAAAGTTCTATATCGGGGACATATAGACGGTCCTAGAAATAAAGTCTATTATATTTAATTATATATTTAGATAAGGAGACTTCCTTCGAGTAGGGCGTATAATCTTATTAATTAAGTTTAGTCTTAATTTGTCTCTAAAAGGGGTCTAACTCGGTTCTAGACTTGTCTACGTGTCACGAATCACGTGCTCACGTGATACTTGTCATAATAGGAGGCGTAACCCTCAGCAGGCACATCCAGGTTTCTTATAGCAAATAGGGATCGCTTGGAGTAGCTAAGCGATCCAAGGATTTTTCATTGGTTACTGTCACGTGATTGGAGCGACTGAGTAGCGAGTCGCTCTGGAGCGACTGGCGCTCACAACAAGGACGAAGGTTCTATATAAGACTGGCACTTCTGCCATTAGATAGGAGCTTCGTGCTCAACTTAGTTATCAATCTTATCATATTTGTTTGACATCTTTGATACAAGTAACGAGTTCACTTCCAAGTGAACAA
>UNPR01000218.1:0-81907 GCA_900536425.1 Hymenoscyphus linearis | reverse complement strand
GTTGTAGAAGCGATGCCAGAACAGTATAGGCAGGACTAGGTGGTCCGTGCAGGACCAGCCCAGTCATGTGATCTGCCCCCTCGAGCGAATATACTTCAGTATATTCACTCGAATACTATAACGACACCTTGAAAAGATAGGATTGAAAGCATCCATGCCCCTTTGTTGGTAAGAAGCTGACGAACCAATAAAAGTTAATATGTGCACCTGGGCCAAATTTCATTATAGTTGCGGTCATAGGGAGTGGGGAAAGGCCTTCTAAACAGTTTCCGACCTGCTTCGAACAGGATAGAGAGGACCACATTGTGAATAGTCCTTGTCCAGGCTGCGCAAGCCGTGTGACTCCACGTCCCTTTGTATTAATCCATTTCGTATAATTTCCCCAAGTTTTCCTCCTCACACATTTACCTTTTAAGAAGGTTACATATCAACGTTTCACTTTCCTCCCAAAGTCGAGTATTAGATTCTAAAAGCTATCTAGCTCCAATCTAAATTCCTTTTCTTTGGTTTAGTTGACTAAGAACATCCAATTCTGGGCAGGAAACGCCAAATTATCGGCACGATGCAGCCCACCAATCTCTCCGCTCCAAAAACACAATGTCTTCATTATATTACACTCTGACGGTTGCGTGTGCGGGTCATCCTGTCATCAATTCTAGCCAGATATGGAGTTTGCACAAGATTTAGCTCTGCTCTAGATCCTGAGAAACGTAATGAAGGGCATTTCCAGGTCCTACTGGCGCTAGCTAGACAATACGTAGTTGTAGATTGTCAATGTCCATTGTATGTCTTTGTATCACTTCAATTATGTTTAAGTTGTTGATGTGTAAGCGATAAATCTTTTCGCAGTTCTTAATAGAAAAGGTCGAAAACTAGGTGGAAGATAGGGACTTGAAAGAAACAGTTATATTTTTCCTACTTGCTAAAAGAAAAAAGTTTATTTCTAAACATTAAAAAGTTAGTTATCTAATACAATCTTTATCTTCTTATTAGATCTCTTTTCCTACCTAGTTTCGATACGCTATAAACTAACAGATTAATTTATAATAACATATCTCTATACTTTTATAATAATAGCTTTTTTTTTCCAACTAGCCAAAGTAATACAGCTTAGTTATAAATTATTAGATTAATTAGTTTTCTACTCTTTTCTTTATTTTCCTGGAAGAGTATTCTTTCTCTAAGTAATAATTAAGTAGTTTTATTAATTATAAGAGTAGTTAGATATAATATTCGTATGGAATTTTGTTAAAATAGATATATCTTCTACCTAAATAAAAGAACAAAGTACAATAGAAGAAGTAAAGTAATCCTATTTAAAGCTTTCTTACCTTATCAAGTATAATTCCTAGGTAGGATAAAGTAGGCTCTAGGGGTGAGTAAAAGTTAGAAGGGGTAGGGAGAAATGTCAAAGGGTTGATTGAACATCTGTTTAGTAAAGTAAGGACTAACCATGTCATTGAAACTTTTACCTTTTCTCATTTAATCATTTTTGCTAGTACGAAAACATAAAGCTATATATAAGTTAGGAATCTCTATGTTCTATAATGAGGACATCATCTTTCAGGTATTTGCTTTTTATACACCGACTTCTCTGATTCCAAAAGGTTTCTGTGGAGTACGATACTAGCGAATACAACATTGCTTATTAGATAGTATTCCCATTCCAACTACATTTTTATTACCTTAGTATCTACACCAGCCAAGGCCCCGATATAGAACCTGCGCCCTATCAACATACGAATTATAATCCCATCATTTCTCCTCTCCTAATCCCAAGTCCCTCATAGATAATATCCTGTCGGTCAACCTCCAACTACACTCTCACTTCTAGTCAGCGAAAGAAAGCAAGTCCACCATTGACATATGATTTCTACGAAACATAAATTCATACCATAACACCACCAAAAACCTATATACATGTACAGTACATGTACAACCAATACCCAACTAATCCCTCCCACTCCCAAAATCTATAAAGCCTCTATTCCTCAAAATTAAATCAATAGTAAAATCCCTCTCGCTCTCTCTCTCGCTATACGATGATACAGTACAACAAGCTCAGGCTCAGTTGAATCACTTTTTGCTTGCATACTCACTCGCATTCAAACTATTATCTCAATTCAAATACGAGGTTAATTTAGTCGACATGACAAACATACCTATTACCTTCCTATTATTAAACCTCAGTCTGCCTGGGTTCACATATCTATTTGATTTAAACCACACACTCTCTCCTCACATCTCGTCCCACATACAGAAACTAAAAATAGGTATTCCTCTCCTTCCCATCGTATCTCTCTACAGGTGTTCGGTGTTCGGTATTTTCAGGATCTCTCTCAAACAAGAAGTAAGAGCGCAGTCCGTAGAAGGTAGAGCGACTACGAGTATTCCTCCCACCATAAAGAAAAGCACTTAAGCGAAAATCCCGACGATGGGAAGGGGAAGGACATGTCATGGATCACGTGACGATTTCTGATCACGACCCGACCAAAATTGGAAATCTGGAGATTGGGGCCTATTAGACGAGCAGACAGCGAGTTACATAGATAATCGTGACTTTCGTGTATCAAACAAGTCCAGGTTTCATTTCATTTCACAAAAACATAAAACTTCCGTGAACTGAACTCTATGTGCATAACCGTGAAACAGGTATTGAAATTCGCTAATGTACTCGAGTACAGTACATAACGTTACACAAAGATCAACATCATCGAGACACACGCATATACCCCATTGAAAAAAAACAACAACGACAAAGTGTAATATTTGTCTAGAGCAGCTTGGAGGGATTCAGAAGACAAAAAAGAATTCCACAACGTATATATGTGTAACTGTAACCTACGATTTGATTGATAATCCAGTAGCGGTTTCGCTCCTCTATCCATTCCATCTCTTAAAATCTGAATCTGAATCTGAATCTGAATCAAAGTGGTATGTATAACCCCCAATGTCTCAATCACAAAGCCCGAGTAACCGTCCCGCAACACCGTTCCACTCATCGTCCCATCTCCTCCCACCTTCCACAACCGCCCCCTCTCTAAGGACCTTCAGCTCCGTCGCTTCAGGATCGACAAAAAGTCGGATCAAAACGTTCGCTAAATCATCGCTCGTCACAAATCCACATCCATTAACACCCTCCTGGACCAACTCGCTCCAACTCGCGTAATTCCCATATCCAACAACTGGTAGACCAGCCCCGAACATATCCACAACTTTCATCGGGAGGTCTACACCACTGCTACTCTTATGTAAACAGACGCCTAGATCTGCGCATGCTAATAATGTGGCATAGTCTTGGGTGCTAAGCCAAGCGGTCGAGATATATACATTTTTAAGCTTAGATTGTGCCTTGAGTGCCGCGATTCGATCGAGGTACATTTGTTTCTGAGGGCCTTTACCGGTGATGATTGCCAGAATTGGGGGTAATTCTTTCGGAGATGCTGAGTATGCACATAAAGCTTCGAGAAGAAGATTGAAATCCTCGTCAGGCGTCCAGGAGGTACTACTAACCAAGAGCCGAGTCTTGGCAGTCATGATGGCTCCAGCGTGCTCTGCAGTTTCTGGCAATCCTTCCAGAAAAGCGCGCCGAGTTATGTTGCCAGATATGGGTTGGAAAATTGCAGCAGGTCTATCATGTAGAGTAAATATCGGAGATTTGATATTATAGGGTTCATTTTGAAGCTGTTTCGCCATGGCATCCGTCACAGTCAACGAGGCTGTGGCCCACCTACCCAGTACAGCTTCGTACCATTTTGAAATCTTGATAAATGGGTGATTGGCTCCTTTGGTCGAGGCAAGAATTGTCCATCCGTAATTATGCCAATCAATTATCAGATGTGTATTGCGGAGAAAACATATTATTATGGCGACAAAGAGAGTTGGGATTGAGGGTGGATTTTGAACCAGAAGCCATCTGGCTGGTTTGGTGCGATATCCCAGGACGTAAAACAGTGAAAGGAACTGCCATATAGCTTTGAAAGGTCCGATAAGAATGAATGGAATGCGCTTCGATTGGAGGATGGTAGGTGGATGTGACAATGACACGAGGTTGATACTCGCACTGTGGACTACTCCAGGGTGTGGGGTGGATTCTGCAGGAGAAGGAGATCAGTATGCTGCCAGTTACACACGGATGACTCTTAAGGTTCGTACCTTGATATCCTATTAAGTCGACTCTGCCACCGTTTCTGGTAATGCTCATGGCATGATATTGCATGCGTGGACTGCGCCCAATGTCCCCGAGAACCAGCACTTGGACGGAAACTTTGGGCTCATCGGCGCTGCTCAATCGATCTTTTGGCGGCGAATGCTTGGTATACCTCGAGGGCAACATCAGGAGAGCCACGGTCGAGGTGGTCGATAGCACCACGGCCACCGTCAGCAGTAGTTGTAACATGATCCGACGTGCGCTGAAAGCCGACGGATTGTGTGTTACTATCGAAGCATGTTTTTGTTGAGGGAAAGAAGAAGAGATGAATGGGGGAACGTGGCCGTTGATGATATAAAACAGTAAAAAGTGGTTCCGGAGCCAGGCTGTGAAGGTCGTCGAAATAAGACTTGAGTATGGAGTGATTAACAAGTTCCCGTCTCCCTACTTGTAAGCCTTCTCAGCCTCGTCACAATTTTGTGAGTACGGGAGGACTCGTAGTGAAGCCACCTGGGCACTGCGGCTGCCAATGCCGACACTAAGTGTGGCAGCCTCAGGCAAGGGTTAAGGCAACAAGCATCAATTGAGGCAGCATCAGTGGTGGATCCGTCAGCCTCGTCTCTGTGGACGCACCAGTGGACGGCCCTGGGGAACCTGGAAGGTCAGGGAAGGCGCAGGCTCACACAGGCTCAAGTTTTGCTCAACAGGCTCCGATCAAGATTCCGGCGGCCGGCTGAACCTGCATGAACATTATTTCGCACTCGGCATATGACGCTCCATTTGGGGCTAGTATTCGGTTGCAGGAAATGAGCTAGTCTAAATTAGGCAACCGGCAGGCTCATCATAGGCTTTGATCCCCTGTCAGCTTTTCCTTTGGACGAGTCACAATCGTTGATGAGGATTCCCCGCGGCAGGAAGGACCTAGGAGGGGACCACTGGGGGACCACTGGGGAAGCCTCTTCTTGTCTGGGTTAAAGGCACCCAATTTTCGACTGGCTGTCTGCTGTCGCAATTCAGGGGAGTGCCAAGGCTGGTCAAGACAGGTGAATGCTCTATCAACACCACGGTAACCCACCACCTTCCAATTCCTATCGTTTCTTGGTCCCAATCCATTCCTGCTCACCAATCTTCGTTTGCCTCTTTTTTTCTGGATATTGAAGACTGAAAAGAATTATTCTGAACGATCAATTGCGGGAGATCGAACTCGGAATTCACTCCACAAGAACAGATCGAACCAGCAGAGGCAGCGTTGCTCCAGCCGTCTCCACTGCTCGTACCGACTCCAGTCCCTCCTTAGATCCCCACACCAAGATCCAATTTTTTGGCGCATAGCACTCGGAGCTCTAGCAGGTCAATTCTGCCCTTCGACCATATGCGAGTTCAGTAGAGAATAGAGAATACTACCCCCGAGGGCGTACTCGCTCGACCAACCGCGAGTTCTCAACAAATCCTTTTTGCCGAGCAGGATGGCTTCCTCGTATGCGCTACCCGCAGCAACATTGACCAGCCACAACCATCATGGCCACGGTCACGGCCACGGCCATGTTCACTCGCATGCCCATTCACACTCCCATTCGCAATCCCCTTCTTCGAACCGATCGTTTCAATCCAATTCCCAGATAAACCTCAAGTCGCAAAGATCCAATGGCAGTTTACATTCGCACATGCATTCTTCCTCGGAATCCTCTGTCAATCACAATCACAACCACAACCACGAACACGATCCCAGAACGTTAAACACTTCTGCACATACCCACAGTCATGATCGAATACAACCTCTTCCAACCCCACCCGATAGCAGTGGTCTTCCTTCGCTCTCTGAGAAACATACCCGTGAAAATTCCCCGCTTCCTCAAGCAAGTACTTACGTACCCCCCTTGAATAATGTCAACATTGTGCCACATAGCCATGATCATCATGATCACCATGACCACGATCACCACGATTCTCATATACACATCCATGGTACGGCTAAAGCAATAGATCCGCGATCCAGATTTACCAGCTTTGTACTTCCATACATTCACAGATGGCCACTCTTACATACCATAATGGCAGAGAAGGATTCCAGGCGGATATTTTATTTTATGAGGTGAGGATAATCTCAATCTAGTCTCAATGCTGCGACTGACGTCTTTTAGTTTGAATTTTGCCTTTATGATCGTACAAGCATGCTATGGTTACATCACGGATTCCCTGGGGTTACTTAGTGACAGCATACATATGTTTTTCGATTGCTTGGCTTTGGGAGTTGGATTGTTTGCTGCCGTAGCCAGTAAATGGCCTCCCAGTGAACGATTTCCATACGGGTTTGGAAAGATTGAGTGTTTGTCGGGATTCGGAAATGGGGTGTTCTTATTGTAAGTTCTGGATGCCAAAATTGCTTAAAATCTGTTGTGCTGACAGAATTGTAGGCTTATAAGCGTCGAAATCATGATTGAAGCAACAGAGCGACTGGCAGAAGGACGAGAGACGAAGCGTCTGGTAGAGCTTTTTGTGGTCAGCGCAATGGGTTTAGCAGTCAATTTGGTTGGCATGGCATGTTTTGGACATCATCATCATGGCCACGATCATGGAGACCATAGCCATGGTCATTCTCATTCGCACGGGGAGGAGAAAGCACACTCCCACGAGGTCCACAATCACGATCATGCGCACGATCATCATCATGAACATGGCCATGAACACGAAGACTGTCATGATCATCACACTCCTTTGATGTCTGAGTTGAAGCCAGCTCAGCCTCATGCTCATGACCACTCCTCCCACAGTCATTCTCACGATCACTCCCACGATCACTCTCACGGGCATTCTCACGACAATGAGAATATGCACGGAATTTTTCTTCACGTGCTGGCAGATACGATGGGTAGCGCAGCTGTGATGGTTTCCACTGCATTAATCTACTTCCATGGATGGTCAGGATGGGACCCAATTGCTTCTTGCATCATCGCAATTCTCATTTTCCTCTCTTCAATTCCCCTCATCAAATCTACCGCGAAGAAACTCCTGCTTACAGTTCCTGATGGCGTGGAGTACAACCTACGAGCAACCATCTCAGGCGTAAGTGACCTGAGAGGTGTTGCAAGCTATTCTGTTCCTAGATTCTGGCTAGGCGACAAGAATGGCGACAACGAGGGGATTCTTGGCGTGATGCACATCACCGTCACCCGAGGTTCAGATCTGGAAGATGTCCGAGAGAGAACTCGGGCTTTCCTTATGTCCAAGGGTGTCGATGTCGTCGTCCAGGTTGAAAAGGATGGTGATACGAGTTGTTGGTGTAGTGGAAGTACCTTACGCTCGCCCACATCTTCGCGGTTCAGTTAGAACGTTATGACATTATGTGGATTTTCTTTTTGCAAGGGGGGTTACAATATGGGATTACAATATGGGATCTTGGGACTGGAGGCTGGGTTTTTCTTTTGTTTCATTATTCGTTTTTTTTTTTTGATATATAAATATTTGTTACCTCACTTTGCCTACTTGCCTACTTTTGCATTGCCATCATCTTTCGCTTATTTGCTGCTCGCTCTGTCTTTTTGTGTTGTGTTGGAAGGTGTAGGATATTATGGCGGGTGCGAAATATGGGGATCCTTTCGTTTTTCTTCTTCTTCTCTTTTTTGCTGATAGTGTATTAAAGTGAGTTGCCTTTTTGTAATTTTGGGGTGAGGGGTAGCGGGGGAGGTAGTGGAGAGGAGTTGGTTGGTGGGGCGGTCCTTGCTAATAGGAAGAGGGGTTTTTTTAGATACTTCAGATTAGATGGGTAGGATGGATGGAGTACGTAGTTTGAATGATACCATTTGTACATCTTTTACTTTTTTTCCTCGCCTTCGTACGAGTTTGTTTGATTGATTGAATCATTGGTGATTAAGTGTGATACCATACCATTGGTTTATAGGTTTATTGGGAATAGCTAAGATATCTCTCACCCAATTAACACATCCTGTCAATCTGGTCATGGCTCTTACAGGGAGCCAACCAGCTGGTGTTAGTGTTGAGTCCAACCTGAACAGGATGGACTAACTCGCTTAATTCGCTTAACTTGTTGGCTGGTGTCTGATGTCTGATGGTAGAGTTAAAGGGGGGACTTTGGCGGGAGTTGGGAGTTGGGAGTTGGGAGTTTGGACGGAGATCATGGTTTTGGTGGGTTTGTTTTCTATCTATTAGAACCTATATTTATACCATTAAAATCTTTCTTTAACCTTCTTATATCATAAGATTTAAAAGAATACTGAGAAAAACACTAAGTCTATATACCTTTCTCAATATCTTTTCTCTTAAGAAGTTGTTCTAAATAATAATAACTTCAATTAAAAGAGGAAATTGGTCGGGTCGTATCTACTTTTCGTCTTTAAACTTGCTCTGGGGAGGTTTCATTTTGCCTTTCGGTATGGGGATAGGTAAGCTAGCTATAAGAAGGGCTTATTGTTGGGAGAATATCATTTAAATAGAAAAATTGCAAACCTCAAAATCGAAACGTGCTATACATACATGTGTAGCGGCATCGAGGGGTCACAGGATTTTTCTTGAATATTATGGAGTTTGTCCGTGGTGGTTTCAAGATTAAAGATTAGAGATGTTAATATAGTACAATTCGTTTGTGAAACAAATGGAAGAAGCATTCATTATAGGTCCGGAATAAGTTGATAGTCTGACATAAGACCTGGTATTTTGACAAATACAGGCTGAAAGTATCGAGTTGTTGAGGGGTTTAGCGAGATAATGTAATGGGAATAGCCCCAAACGTTTATCTTGATAGAACTCGTTGTAGAACTCTAATTCAATATATGGCCGCTTACAGAGCTGCCTATATGGAGACTAATAGTATTTAGGCTAGTGGAATCGATGCTCGATGAATTCAATGGTGTCAAGGAAATAGATTTTCGATCGAATGATCGAATGGAATGATTATATCCTTAATACGATTGGAGGTTTTATTGGATTTATTAAGCGACTTGAAGGGGAGGTGGGATACCGTGCGATCTGATTTCAAGGGCGTATTAAGAACAGACTCTTTATTAGGGTCGTGGTGGTAACTTTCGCTTATACAGTTACGCGATGAAATACATCGGCATTTTAATATAATTATATAAAACAGATGTGTATAAAAATTATCTTTACACCAATTATAATGATTGATCCCTACTATATCTGTAATAAGAACTATAATACCACACCTACTTTCAGCCCTTCCCACTCTTTACGAGTAACGCAACTATTTCGCATCAATATCTCCAAATTCAATCCGTCCTACCTATATTCCTAAATCTTAGTTCAACAATCCCCACGTTTACAACATATGTAATAGGGGACGCAAACTGATTTCTTGCTTCGTATCCATGTATAAACCATGGTTATTAAATCATTATCAAGTAGGAATAATTTACCTTGTGCAAAGGGTGTCGGGAATGGGATAGCTACGACGGTTTGTGTCATGGTTGTGACAGCGATGATGATGATAGTAGATTGCTTCATGTTGATTTTTGGGATTGCTGTATCTGCGGATCCACTGTCAGAAAACAAAACTAGGTTAGAGATGAAGGTATGCCCACGTTTGATGTAAATGATGAGAGAGACAACTTGTACAGTGGGGCAGGCAGCTGGAGCCAAAAGACCTTTTCTGGAGGGATTTGACCAGGAATATATACTTATCAGTATCCGCCAAAAGTAGAGCTAAGTCAATATACCCAGTCTATCCGCAGGATGAATTCACTTTGTCTAACTCTTATCTAGACAGTATCAAAACTTGAAAAGTATACCTTTAGTAAAAAGATCACCATAACTTAAATCCAGGCGGGCATCAACATGGAACGTAACATACCCACACCCATAAAACTCACCTGCTACTTGATCTATTTAAAACTTGTACTAAATGGATGGAACGAGTTGCCGCTAAGTTCAAAAGCCTATCTTCATAGGGCCTACTTCAAGGGGTGAATCGCTCCCGCTATCCCCTCAGTAACCCCCCCCGTCCTCCCCTCCCCAAAAATCCAAAAAGAATACAAAAAAAATACAAAAAGAATTGTTGTGCCGGGACAGGCCAATGCGTCGCTTCGGTCGACTGTCCCCCCCGTGGCCACTTGACTCCTTCTATTCCAGCGACGCTCGAATAGTTGGGCAATCTGAGGATCGCTATTAGGGGTTCATGCTAAGTTCCTTAGTCACAGATGTTACCATCGCGCCACCGGTCCCTCGCCTACACTCCTCCTAATAGGTGACAGATTTTGTCTTATTTAAAGAGAAATAATACAATAGGTGGTTTGTGGGGCGGAGGGAGGTCTGCTATTGGCTATTGGTTGCTTGTCACGTGGGTCCCGGGTTTTTTTTCGGGTCCAAGAACCCAAAAAACACCACCAGCAAGCACCAAGCACAACAATTTGCGGTAATCTCAAACTCCTTGGCTTACTGCAATTCCTCTGATGCCTTCTTTGTCCTTCGGAGCACCCACCAAACGGTTTTCCTGTATAGATTTCCGACCCTCCCTGAAGGGTGGGGACATCAGCCTTCACGGTCAGATTCATGGAAGCACACCTGCCATAGAATTAGTTATCTAAAATCCTTTTGAAGGAACTATGAGTACCTAATTAGGCGCTGGTGAGCTCCTGCTTTGCTCTTCCGCAGCTTAATATAGTTACATAAGACAAGGTTCCATCCCCTTAGTCAGAATCAAACGTCAAAATATCATGACCGCGAAAGACATCCATACTTGTCTACACAATACAAAGTTTCTAAAACAATGATAGATATAAATAGAAACAACCAGCCAGCCATTCACTAGAAAACCAAAACCCATAGAATCGGATGATAGTAAATTACCAGACGAAAGTAAGTTACGCGACAAATTGAGGAGGTGGCATAGTAGCGTGTAGTCAACGTTGAAAATATACTTTCCTGAGAAGCCGAAGATTCGGTACCTGGACTAAATTAGCCTGAAGTTAGGTACCCGACGGCATAGATCCCGTATATCCGTTGTATAAGGTTAGACTTTTGAACGTGAACGTCACGCTTGCGCACGTGGTTGACCTTGACAGCGAAAGGTACTAAGACATCGCTTCCCTAGCTCCCGCTTAGGTACGTCGAAAGTTGGCTATTTCAAGAGATAGCTGCTGCGGATGGAAGTAGATTGGTAGATTCGTGAAGTTAGTTGGAAGACGGGAAAGAGGATATGCAAGGATATCGTATATTTGATATAGTAGGAAGAGGAAGTTAAGAGTTAGAGAATTGTATTATTATTAAGATAAAAAGCGCCAACCCATCATCATTCAAAAATATCCTGGTATCTTCCAAACTCCGTGCCCAAATAACAACAAGATATAAATGCATCGCTCCTAACATGGATATAGATAAAGAACTCCTAAACCAAAAACGGGATGCCAAAATAGCTCGCGATTAATCGTCAAAATCTTCTTCTTTGATGTCATCATTCCCCTCCCAGTCCGACTCTGCTTCATCACTTGAGAGATCTTCGTTTTCATCTTCACTCTCATCATTAGCTATCGGATCTCTTTCGGCGCCTATGATCTCGCCCAGATCATCAACACATGCCCGCAGTTTCATTGCCTCTTCAATAACGACGGGAAGTATATGTTCAATTCTATTTAATCGTGCATCAAAATTGTCATCATCGTCATTGTTCTCATCCTCTTCAGCCGACTCTGCGAAACAATCTCGTATATACGAGGTCTGCTCAAAAAGTGCGGGAATAGCAGTTTCGATACGGTGGAATCTTGCTTCTACAAGATCGATTTCTTCTTGTGTGAAGCGCCGAGGTCCCTCTTCGCGAGTCTGCTGGGTGGTGTGGTTATGGAGACCACTAGGAAGCAAGGAATTCAGTGTAGAAAGCTGTTGTTCTAGCGATTCGACTTTGTCGCCCAGGTCTGGTAATACTTCATTGAAGCATTCGGACATTTCCTGCATATCTTTGTTGATGACTGGGATAAACGAGCGCAGTTTCTCGTTCTCCATCTCCAGTGTCTGCAACATTTGTGTTTGCTTTTTACCCTGTGCTTGAAGCTGTGATATCTGTTCACTGCTTTCACTTTGCACTTTGGCGAGCCGTGCTTTGAATGTATCCTCCATTGACTTCAATCTTGCATCGAATCGAGTAGCCAACTGGGCACCAATCTGCTCCATAATTGATTGCTCTGATGAGTTCAAATTTTCGTCCTGGCGGTGGTGTTGCACTTTAGGCGCGGAAAGAGCAATTGGTTGAATGTTTGTTTGAAGTTGGCGATCGGATTCTCTCAATTTCTTGATCTCATTTCGAATGACCATCTCCACGCCATGGCCGCGCGTGAACGCTGAGCCATGGTTGTCTGCACGAGTCTGGAGTTCCTTTGTTTTCTCTTGTAGTTGAATGATGTATTTGCTATTATGACGCGTAAGATCCTCGATGGTAAGAAATCTTGGATGATTTTCATTGTTGTAATGTGTTTGCGCTGATATAAAACTCCAGTGGTTCTTCAATTGCCCTTCCAAACTAAAATTTCGCTGCAGCTGCTCGCTCATATGTTTATTTAAGGGCGAGATATCGTGGCGGGTTTCTTGGATCTGTTGAGAGTTGTATCTGATCGCAGCCGCAAGATCTTTGTTTAAAATGGACAGTTGCTGTCTACTTCTCTCAGTACCTTCCTTGATGGAGGCACGTAGGGCTTCAAATTCCCTTTGGTTTTCGATTCGTGATTGTTGTGAATCTTCCTCCAAGGCAGCTAACTTGTTTTCTACTTGTATATCCTCAATTCGATTCTCCAGGATAGAAACTTTGTCCATAGTACTGTCACCTAGCTGCTGTAGTCTGTCTTCTAGATCAGCCTGTTCATTTCTAAATTGGGTCTCAATTTGGATTTGGTTCTGGGATATGGTGTCCAGTGTTGCCTCAGTATCCCGTTGTTTTTTCGCTAATGCTTGGTACTTTGACTCGGAAGATTGAGACAAACCTAGGATGGCTGTGAAATGCCCACTTTGAGCCTTCAACTGCTTCTCGATAGTATCCAGGCGTTGTTTCTCAGCAATATGTTGATTGTAGGTTTCTGTTGAAGATCTCTGGAGAGCTGTAAAAACATCGCCGAGAGGATTAGAAAAACCAGTGTATTCATGGTTGCCTAAAGTCGTGACGGGTGGCGGAGGTGGCATGTCGAAACCCGTCATTTTCGATGTAGTCTTCTGTAAGGGCGAATCATATTTCTCTTGCAGCAGGATTCGTTTTTGGACAGCCAACCTGTGTGGTGCTGCCCTGCAGTGAGTATTTGGGCCAGCGAAACTCTTTGTCTTGGCGGGTATCTGGAACGTGTGGTCGCAATCTACGCATCTAACCCATGAATCCCCTAGCTCAAAAATGCTCCCCTCATGTTTCTCACGGAGCCTCTGCACACCACCAACGATGTGTTCTGGAAAGGCACGCTACGTTGATGTTAGCGTGGTAAAATAAAGGTTGCAGACGGTCACTTGCAGTTGGTTCCTTCTTTAACACCATATCTTCATAACCTTCCATAGGCCCTCTCTCAAGATTAGAAGGTGCCGACTTCCTTCTATCACCAGCTGGTGGCGTACAATTGCGTTTGACTGGGCGTCGGGGTGGAGAATTCACGTACTTGTGAGGACTTAGAGGCTCGTTACTGCTAGATGTACCAGTTTCGAAAATCTCTCTCGAGCGCTTTTTGCTGAGGATTTCCTCTCCGAGGTTACCGGCTGATAGAGAGGGTGCGGCACCTTTTATCATCTATTATAATTCAATTTAGCTGGGTGATCCAGAAAATAAAAAGTGTGCAATATACGTACCCGACTATAAGCTTTGGCGTGTTCTTCAATAAGAACTTGTTAGTGAGATATCTATATTCTTTTGCCTAAAGTAACTTACTCAATGCATCACTATCGTGCTGCACGTGGGTAGCATTTCCGTAATCTAGTCTTTCCTCGCCGCCAGCTTCGAATTCAGACACATCGTGGTCATCCGCAAAATCAAACATTTCTGTCTCATCTTCAATATATTCGGAGTCGTGCTCAACCCCATCAGAGGTGTATTGTTCAAGGTTATCTGCTGGATGCAAGGACTTCGGTCTCCCAGGACCTTCCACAACAATTGTATCTTCGGCCAGCGATTGCCATTTCTTCGTGTTGCTATTTTGCAGGCCATCTCGCTGCCCACCCATTACATGACGGCCGCCTATCCAGCCACTACTACTTGCGCTCTCTCTCGATATAGGTGATGTCTTCCGAAAACGCGGTGGACATGTCTCTTGGTCGGCTCTGCTCAAAACCCCGGCGGCTCGATTTTCTTTGTCCGAATCCTCATGAACCGAAAATCTAGCAGTCGCATTCTGTTGTCGCCTACCCAACCCAATTGCTTGAGAATAATCCATCGTTCCCCATCCATGGACTTATTTGGGCGTGGGCAGACCAATGGCGGAAAAAAAGGGCTGCTAATAGTCGCGAGTTTCGAAGAGGGATTGGATTGCGGTAATGGTGTTGGAAGGCATTCCACGCGATGTGAGGAAGTAGATCTGTGGACACAAGAAAGCCTGGAATATTGCATAAAGAGCCATCGAGGGGTTGTGTTGTACATTGACGTCGCCAAAAGGAGGGGGTGGAGGTTGTGAGGCCGTGGTTGAGACGCGATCGAGTCCTCTGCACGGGCCAAAGGTTTGGCGCGACAGCACGTGACTAGAAAGTCGGAGTCACATGATCCACGCCCCCAACCTGGCCCGGGGAACTTCCTTGAAATCCACTTTCAACCATTACTCGGATAGAGAAGTACGGAAAAGTTACAAGTGGAATTCATTCTTCCTGCCTAGGTAGAGTCTCAGCTGAAAATAGCTATAACAAAAGTTCTGCAAGCGAGAAACACAACTGATACTGTAGTACGTAGCAAGAAGTGCACGCTTCCTAGCCAATGTCTGGGTTCCGCTAAAACAATACCTAACAGTCAGTGCGTCTTCCTACGGCGCTCTTGTTACAAGCGAGAGCGCCGTAGGAAGACTACCTAGGTACCTAGGTGCCTGAGCAGGACTAGGGTGGGTACGGTACCTGAGCAGGAGCATGTAATATCACGTGATTTGTCTATGACTTTTACATGCCAGGTGCGATGGCTGGTCAATTTTGCCCCATCCCCCCACTTCCCCATAAATACCTGGCATTGCCGCACATCTGAAGATCTGAACCTACTGGTACTTCGTACTTACTTTGTACATAAAGCTTAACTCCTTTGTCAGCACGTGAAAACCCTCCAGTATATGTACTTTCCGTACACTATTGAAGTCGTGTATCTTCGTTGTGCTTGCTCAACACCGCGGCCTGTCGCTCCCCACAATGGAACGAGTATCGTGTTCACAAAGGAAATTCCCGGGTTCTTATTCAGTTTGGCGTGAAGTTGCCGACCGAAAGGTACAAATATGGACAAGCGATCCTCGGATCGAGGCTGAAGAGCATAAACTTGCTACAGATATTGCAAGCCGCGCGAGAGGCAGGAAGGAAGACATGCAGGCCCGCCGCCGTGGAAAATATGTTATCAAGACTCCAAATCCTCTTGATATCGGACGAACTTTGGATCCACCAACGGCACCACCAACCCAAGAAAAAGTCTACAAATTTCTCAAAGTAGAAAAAGAACCGCCAATATCAAACAGATCACCATCACAATTTCAAATACGCGGCTCGTCGAAAATCGAGCCACCAAAGCTTCATACAGCGCTGCCAGGCCCGACCTTGATTGCCCCGTCGGGCCCTTCCAATGTCAACCTAATGCGCACTGCTCCTATGAAAAACAGACAGCCGCCGTCTGCTCCACAGCTTCAGACAACGCTGCCAGATTCCACCCCTCTGATTACCCCTTTAGGCCCTCCCAAAGTCGATCTAAAGCCCTCTAGTCCTGTGAAAAACAGGCCACCGTCATCTGCTCCCAAACTTGTACCACTGCTTGTTCCAGGAGAGGGTACCAAGTCCTCCCCTCAATCATGCGGGCATCATTCGCTTCAAAATGGCAATGAGGCCAATGATCAAGAGAACTTTCCATTTACCTTTCTCGGCCAATTGAAGAAGGAGAATGCCTTACTCAAGACGGACCTCGCCTTCTCCAAGCAAGAAATCGATTCCTTAAAACGAAAGAGGCAAGAAGATACAGACGATAGGCCTGTGGCGAAACGCCAAGAACAAGCTTTTGAGCGGGAAGATGTGCATCCCGGAAAGCAGAAGGAAGATATATTAGAAAGTCATAATCGTTCACCTGCGGTGGCTCAAATTTCGGCACTTCAACAAGAGATCGTTCTGCTTAAGCGGCGAAACAAAGAAGACGCAGAATCAAACGCCCGCCTGCTCGACAGACATAAGGAAATCCAACGGAAAATGCAATCCGTTGCAAAAGAGCATCTGAATAAGATTTCAGTCTTGGCTAGTGAGATTGATAATCTGAAAAAAGCACGTCGAGTTGACACAGTTCCAAAAGAATCCGGCTTGGAACGAATAGAGCTTGTGAAGAGACATGTTTGCGCCTTCGTGTCCAAATATGGCTTGGACACACTCGACTCCCCTAGGATGGCAAAGGGCTTTACACAGGAGCATATTCAATGGTTCCTTGGATTAAAGGGGTTGGTGGAAGGTGCTTCCATTATACTGGCCGAAGAAAAAACGGCGACAGATCTTACTCCAGTTCCGCCACAGGAAACATTGCATACGCAGTCCGAGCTAGACAAGGGGAGCTTCAACCATCGTCAAAACCTAGCAGAACAAGACAATGCCCCGTCGCACACGGACACAGTTTCGCAGACGAGAATCGTATCCGATCCTCGCTATACCGCAGTCTGCAAAGAAAACGCGACTCTTCGACGAGAAGTTGAAGCACTCGAAAAGAAAGCCGTAGGTGTTCAAATCTTTGTGAAGCAACTACAGGAGCTCCGAGTGAAATCCGTCGATAAGATTTCAACGTTAGTCCGAGAAAAGGAAGAGCTCAAAATCAAATGTTCAGAGAGGAGAATCGGGTTGGAAGGCCAAGTCGAAACGAAAGCGAAGTTTTCAAAAATGTCCGAACAAATAAAAACTCTTGAAGAACAACTCCACACACTTAGAGAAATCTTGAAACTCTCCAAAGCAGAACTAGACGAGCAAATCCTTACCAAGATGGAAATTCTTGTGCGCAACAAGAACCTGGAAAAGGAGTTTGCAATGTTCAAAACGACTTCTGCCACGACGGTATACAATCTGAGGAAAGAGATTGAGAAAATGGCAGAGGAAATAAAATTTAAACAAGAAGAGTTCACCACTTTGAAGAACACGTCTTTCAATAAGACCCTTGCTTCTGAAAAACAACTCGAAGATCTCTGGGCCACACACAATAGCACAAAGTTTGCCTTGGAAAACCGGATTGTAGAGTTGTTGAACTCGGCTTCGGAGGCGAAGTCCGCTCTGGAAGCAGAGAAAGACCGCAAATCAACGGACCTTGAGCTTCGATCTACCGAAATATCTCTTGTCGTGCGCCGAGAACTAGATTCGAGTCTAGCTTCTTTTCAGCAAAACGAAAGAGCTCTCACTCAGCGGAACAAAACGTACCGAGAGCTCGTGGGTGTATTGCAGGAACACCAAGCTAAGTTGAAATTGGAGGTCGTGGAATTACAAGGAAGATTGAATTCCATACGAGAGGCAATAAAAGGCACGTCATGTGACGAAACGACTGGAACGAGCAGTCTTCGGGAATTTGAAACTCGGGAAGCCAAGTTGATAGAAGAACTTGCAGCTATATAATATATGTTAGTCGTAGGGTGCTAATTGGAGGAGAAATGCATCTAGATGGAAGCGAGAATTACAAGTCACATTATCGGCCACTTCTACCTACTTGCAACATCCTATTCCTTACCTACTTTGCTGTGTACTATGGCACGCAACGTCCGGGATTTAACGCAAAAGACGTGTTTTCCTACTTAACACAACCTAATCGTGTTCGCCTATTTCGCTACGAATATTCCCTAGTGAATCTATAGAGTAAGGGATATATTTATCTCTTAATAAACACCCGCAAAGTAACCAGAGGGATATAGTAGCTATACGATCTCGCTACTATATTGCTATAAGACCTTAATTTACTATTGTTACAAGATATATTAGAGGAAGTAAAAACATTTGTTAAATAAATAGGCATAGGCTTCTATAGTATTTGGAATCTCCCCTCTTTTCCTCTTCCAACCCTCTGGAAAGGAGAAGGAGAACCATACTTTTGGCTAGGAGAAGGAAGGAGTAACGGGAATATTAACTGGAAAGGAGAGGACAAGCAAAGGCTAGGTTCGGGATAGCATTAGGATGGAGTAGGAAGGAGAGGCTGAAATACCTAGGTAAGGTTAAAAAGTAACGTACGCGCAAAATCAGCTGTAAATGGGCAAATGTGTAAAGTACAAGTACTAGTACTGTTTGAGGCTCATACTGTGAGGGTCATGGATCATCTGTGAGGGTCATGGATTATGTTAGCAGGCTGACGTAGCAGCCGCACCTGTACCGTACATATATGGCCATTCTGGCCACCTTCGCTCTTTACACTTATATTTATCTACATATTTCTACATCTACTGTTCCTACGCGTAACAAGTACCTACGCAAGTACGTAAGCGCGTAGGCATGCAAAGTGAGGTCACTGGTAGTACGGCCCTTTTTACCCCTGATTCTACCCTGATTCTATATTTGAACCTATATTTGAACCCATATATCGGACCTACTAAGCCCTACCTATGTAGTCTGAGGGGCACTTCTAGCCTTTCCTATCCGGTACCCTAGAGAGGATAAGGAGAAGCGATTAGTTCGGATAGGAAAAGGAAGGATAACGTTCTAATTTGTACAGATAGAAACAGATAGGAGTGCGAATAGGAAGGGAGGGGAGCGGAAAGGAGGGGAGATTTTATACACTGGGCTTCTACTATAAGTATATAACTATAATTTTATATTATGCTAGGAATACGAGGAAGATCTTATATTCCGTGTTCTATATACCTATTAAGGGAATACGTGAGAACAGTGGAGGAGAATTCCTAGCTATGAGTATGATGAATTTACAACAAGATATTGTTTTAAATTTTAGGTACATTAAAGCACTAACTAGATTAGAAGACCAAGACAATGCGGTTGTCATAATATATTTTCAATACTTTACAGTGTATGGTATTTCCCCTCCTTTCCTTTCTAGGCCCTTCGGAAAGGAACAGGAAAGCCCTTACCTTTAGCATGGAGTAGGAAGGAGTGATGGGAAGCTAAGATGGATATGAAAGGACAAGGAAAGGCTAGGTTTAGGATAGGAGCGGAAAGGAGAGGCTAGAGGCTAGATTCTAGCCCCGCTTTAACCCTTGTTTTTCCTAGTCCGGCCCTGTTTTGACCCTCTATTTACCCCTAATTCTAGTACCTAATAGCTAGTACGTCTTTCTACTACGCTATCGCTTGTAGTCAGTTTAAGTAAGTATCCCGTCTACCTACGCTACGTCGGAACATCAAATTACTATGTAAACCATACTAAAGAATATAGGCATTTGGCCATATAAATAAAGCGGATTTAGCTGTTAAATCAAGGACTATTAGTACCTATATTTCAGACCTACTAAATCTAGCCTCCGGACTACTACTAGCCTTTCCTATCCGGCACCCTGGCGAGTATAGGAAGATACGAGTGGTTCGGATTAGAAAGGAAAGGAAAGCCTAGTGAATTCTACGGAATAGAACGGAAATTCCTATAGATAGGAAAGTAGGGGAGTGGCGAGGAGGGGAGGTACCATACACTGATACTTTAAGAAATTAAATTACGCTACTAAAGAGAGAAGTGATTTTCGCCGCTTTTGCCGTCTACTAGGAGCTATTTATAGTCTATCCTAATCGTCATTATTTATTCTCTAGTCCTCACCAGGCCATAATTATTACCCCTATTTCATTTTCAAATCACGGTATGCGTGGTCTCAAGTGGATATGTTCTGTATGTGATTCGCCCCCGTCAAAGGAGTGAAATGTATCGCAATAGAATCTTTTGAATTTCCATGCTCCTGTTGGTCAAGCCTCTACTTATATCACAATGACAAGACGTTAATTATGCTGGGTTGATAAAGTACATGTTCATCTTTTTGAGGATCTGGTTATGGATTGTACTGGCTAAAAGATTATCAATTCAACACGCAAGTCACTGAACCCTTTCTAAACTACTGATTTGGGTTGGCTCGGACCCAATTTTAAGAATTATTGCCTTGATATTCGACTAGTGTACATGAATTGGATTGAAGCATCGCCAAATTAACATCCCCCTTTCCAAATCAACGTTCTCGCTTAGCGAACCAATCAAACCCCAGCCAGTTTCATACATCAAATATGCAAAACCAGAGAAAAAGCAAACCCCAAAGCACGACTACCAGTACTCAGAAAATCAAAAAGAGAAGGAGTGAAGACGAAAGATGGATGAGAAAGTTGAGAGAGTTGAGAAAGTTGAAAAGAATGTAGAGGAAAATAAAAAACATAACAAAAAAGAATAAACGCCAAGCAAAACCACAGCCATCCAGATACCAAAGAAGAGACTCGCCGTTCTTGTCGCTCTTGACCCTGAGAATATTATGCTATCACGACATGATCTCATGATTTAGATGTAGAACATTACGTTGTTCAAGGCTGGTAGCCACGGGTTTTGACCCGGCCCTGTCGCCCGGTTATTGCGCCACAGCCGAGTACTATTCGCATAGTCTGTCGGAGTCACGGTCTGGTTTTGTCCCGTAGCCACAGGAAGGGTAAATGGAAATCTATAGTTGCGAAACAGAGCCGGTCTCATGTAACAGCGGAGCCTATCACAAACAAGGTCTGCATAGCGCGCTGGAGTGGCTATTGAAATGCCTTTCAAACACCGAGAACTCGTGAAACAGAGGTTGTTTGTCTGTGATGAATGTTAGACGAGGACTGCTTCCCAAACCATTACTGACCACTTACTATGTTTGAAAGCTGTCCATCGTTGAGTGGGTTTCCTTGGGGATTAGAATTTTCTATAACGATGTAATAGCTACTTCTTGCTGTGCCAAGCGCACTACCATGGCTCTGAATATGGAAATTCGTGAAGGATGGCGCCATAAATGAACCTCGGAAAGCCTTGCCGGCAGTGAGATTCCTGTCGGTGTTCGGGGGCGATGTCTCTACGGGATAGAACCTAGTGTTGTGGCGTTTTGCAGCTATTATCACCACAAGTCCGAAAGTATGAGCTGAGGGGGGTGTATTTCCCATTATTCTAGTATAAAGAGGTGCGTTATTAGCCCTCAAATGCTCTAGAGCGGAAGTGTAGCCACCCCTAATTTGGGGAATCTCGACGCTTCGGACTTTTGTATACTGCGACTCGCCGACACCATCACGGTAGAAAATAAGCATCTTTGGCAGAAAGTCGACAGGTTGTAGACCGGAATTGTTAGCTGCTTTATTCACCCATGCCAAGATCCTTTCTTGTACCATGGAGCGTAGGTCCTGAATGATCTTCATGATCAGGATGTCAGTATTTTCTTCAAGCTGGACGGGCACGTGACGCGAGAGGGAGCGCATACCTCTTGCCTACTTTCTTGTACCCTTGCTGAAGCTAGGTAATTAGAGGATCCGTGGCCATCTGTAGCCACAAGCGCAGCCAAAGAAGGGCATGATGGCTCAGAACGTGTGCCAGGATGTGTGACATCGGCCCCTAGAATCATAGTATGGTTTGGACTCCCACCAAGCCCATTACCTGCAGTTTCCCCCTGCTGCAGCACAAGTTGGTGATTCTCGCCTCCCAACTTTGGGTTGAATTTGATGCTGCAAAATCATTAGTCTCCTTTATTTTATCAAATCCGACCTACTAACCAGATATTGGCCCGGAACGCAGGCCTACTCAAAGAGTCCCATTTGGAACTCAGGATACATACAGTGGGGATGCCAGCCACGCAATCACCCCATCTCTTGACCTCAGCATAATAATCTTGTCCAGGGGGTATTACCACCAGCAGTATCTCTACTGGTAATAATCGGTTTCCAACGGAGCCATTTCGAATGCTTGTCAGTGCCATGTTCAATTGACTGATACATGCCGCGCGAAAACCGTCGGTTCCTGGTTCATTTGCAGTGATTGCATTGGCTGGTACATTATTATGATCAGTGACAGGAAGGGAAATACCGAAAAACCTGGCAACATTTCCATTCCCAGTGATAACCCCGTATCTCCTCAAGTCTTGAAGCAACTGGGTTCCTCGGTTCCTATTAAGAGTCGTATTATTGATTGCGATAACTCCCACGTGAGTTTGCCTCATCGCCGCTCTATGAAGACGTTGAACCCCCTGCAAGTCCCAGGAGGCATTGGTAATGATTTGTGTCCTTCCATTGCCATAGAGAGCATCAGGCTGTCGTAACTGTAATGCTTGAATAGAGGTAAACTGATTGTAAGGTCTTAATCCAAAAGTCTATTGAGTGATTAGATCATCGTTCCATCCCTTTTACCATAAACATGGGAACATACAGTATAAAATGGTTGGCCGAATCCTAGTTGGTTTTGGTCTTGCGTGGCAGCCAGGATCAATGTTTTATTCTGCTGGGGAGTATTCCTCCCAAAACGAAGCATCCGCTCACGATAAGTGGAATCGTCAAGAATCTTGGACAGAATCTGCCAATCGCAAATTTTCAATTGCGAAGCGGCGTACCAAATTTGGTGTGTAGCATTTCCGACATTAATACAATAGTCTGTCGGAGGGATCGGTACCCTATAAACTAACTACAGTCAATCCATAGGGACAAAAGAATAAAATGCTTGCTTCACTTACCCCTTGTCAGGTAAGTGTGCACGTTCTGAGTTACGTTCTGGTCGTCCGTGAAGGTATGCGCTGAAACATCGCGTAGTTCAATTCCAAAAATACGCCAAGTCCGGCCTCCGGGTTCCAAACTGTGGATTCTTACTCTAACATTTTTAAGTTGTTTCTGAAATTCATTTAATCCTGGTTGACGACCTGGCCACATCAGTTGCATCCAACGAGAAAGCATGATTGGGGAATAGAAGGCGGAAGTGCAAGTTTGAACATTGAGGTAAACACTTCCAAATCCGGGGCGCATAGAGCTGGTGAACCCTCTCCGTATGAGGAACTTTCGGTCATCCCTGACCTGGTTCTCGTTCTCACAATTTCCAGTAACCGGATAAAACCGTTTACCAGCAATTCCACCGGCAAAGTTCGGGTCATAAATCTGCTTCCATGAGATTATGTTGAAGGCCTCCATGTAATTGGCGATTCGATCAGGTATCCAGCTGTCTTGTACATTTATGTTAAGGTATGCATTGAGAGCCGCAATATTCAGAGGCCCTGGGCTGCATGTGACGGAAGCATTTTCAACTATCATTGTTGGAGGGCCTCCATTCGCACCGTGAAGTCCTGTTCTGAAATATCTCTTTGTCGCTGTAGGGTTTGTTGGGTCACAATCATGATAGAGCGGGCGCGCAGAAATGACGATTGAATCATAATCACTTGCCCAATCTGTATGTGCTACTGGATTATGCGCTTGATTAGTAAGCAGTTGGTTCATCAAGTATCTTTTCGTTTCTCTAGAAAGCTGCCTCGGTTGTGCCCCGGGTGCTAACGTAGCGCCAACATTACCAAGGGCGATCGTATATTTCAATATCATTGCATTTGAATCTATTTGAACTTGGAAATGATTAGTCAAAGCTTGATCTGCTTGGGGGGCGTTAGCCGCAGCGTTTGGCACTTGTTGACTCATCTTCACACTGGCCACAGAGAAAAGAACTATCGTTGAAGAGTAAAAGGCCATCGAGGACATATCCTTCTTATATAGGATTCTATGGCGATCACAAACAGATTCCCCCAAAGAATGGAGCATGCCATTAGCCCCTGGTAGAGAAATGTGACAGAATGTCTGATACTACAAACGTGCAAACGTCTGACTTTACAACCAGAAAAAGGTAGACATCATACCCCACCTCAATAATTACCACAGTCTTGTAAATAAAGAAAAACATTTTATTGCTCATGATCACAGTCATGTAGTCATAGCAAACGAGTGCAATCCCAAACCATAGTAATAAAATGACACAAGAGAGATCAGGTTTACAAGACAACCACGAGATGATAATTGTCACCATACCTATCAAACATAATATCAGCTGTGTAGACAAACATAAGAAAAATACCTTGAGAGCATCACTTGCGCCCTTTGCGAAATCCGAAGGGTCTCAAACATGTCAAATAGCAAATCCGCATACAAGTCACTGGAGCAACAATAAGGGCTTATCAGAAAAACAAAGTTTCCTAATCACATGATACACAGCGCCAGGGCGTTTCTGTCTTCCTCAAGATTCATAGCTCAATGACTAATGTTACTCACTCGTAGACCAACAAAACATATTACTGACTAGAGAGCAAATATAGTACTGGTTAAAGATCAGAGGAATTCCTTAACTAATTTCCAGACATATAGACCGCTGTATACATCTAATCCAACCCCTTAGGTAATTACATCGAAAGATACGTCTTAATATTACTACCCACGTCCCAACTCCCTCGCCACAGCACCACTAGGTATATACACTCCTATGACAACTGGAATAAGTTGTACAGTCACGTTTTTGGCTTGCCACGTGAAACACCATTCCAGCTGTATTTTAGTAGAGTTTTCCCACTAAATATAGGGCTCCTTGAAGCGTTTTTACTTGCCATTCTTTCTGTGATAACTCTTCTAAAACCCCCATGTCCTCACGACTCAAAAAATCCAAAACGTCATCACAAACAAGAGGTAACGGTAAATTACCCTCGTAACCTTTACACAACCTCGTCAAGACAAATTTCAGGGACTGCCTGATCATAAGCGAGAGCGTAAGCGAGATATACCTCAACATGTCCAAAGTTAGGGAAGAGTAGAGTAGTGTGGGGTAGAATAGAGTAATATGTAAGCTACTCTACTTACCTAGTACTTAAGTAGTAATTAAGTAGATAAGTAGTTTCATTCCATTTCATTAGACAGTATTTATGTATGTATATCCCTAAAAAGCCCTTCTCTCTCCTCTGCCCTTCCCAGAACAATACAATCATAGAGTATCCACCCAAGGCTCCCATTCGCCAAACATCAAGCTTTCCAACGACCCCCATTTTCGAGCTCCTTAAATACTTTAATAAATAAGAACCCCGATTAAAAACTATCACTATCATAAAATCATATCCGCATTACACCACCCTCCTCTAACCCTCACTTCCCATCCCCCAAATCCTCCTCAAATATACTCTTCCTGTTAACATTCCCACCCGAAGTCGGACCCGCCCCCGAACCCGAACTACCAGGTACCAACTGACTACCCGAAGGACCCCCCTCCCCAGTATTCGTACCCGCACCAATATAATCCCCACCCTCTCTCACAGCCAGCGGCGGGGTAAGTGGACTAACAACACTAGGTCTCGTCTCCCCATCCCCCGTAGCTCTCGTAACACCAGTATCTGCGGCCGAAACCCCAGGACCCCTGTCCTCTAACTCAGGAATCCCCATAGGTGTAGCATACTCCCCACCATCCGTGCTAACACTCGTCTCACTAATTCCCCTCAAATGCCCACGATCGGAATCCGAAACATTCGAGATACCACTGATCCCCCGTTGTTGATTATCGGGTAATTCACCGATAGGCGTACCAGCAGGTGGAGAATCCGCACGGGGGGTAGGAAAAGGAGAGATACTCGGTCGGACATTGGAGCCGTTTGATTCGCGGGAGATGGAGGAGGTATGGGAGATGTGTGAGGTTGTGGATGGAGAACGGTGAGTCCCGCTTCTTGGAGGTCTGTTTGGGGGGAGGGCGACGAAGCCGGTGTCGTGGAGTTCGGTTGGTCGGGAGGTATCTGGGGTTGTTTTGTTAGTATTCTTTTTTTTGTAGAAATGTAAGAAGTGGAGTTTTGATTTTACTTACCAGCCATTTCGACGAGTTGAACACCTCCAGCTATTTCAACAAGTTGAACACCTCCAGCTTCGGGAAGATAGACTTGCTCTTGCTCATAGTAGGGAGAGACATGTGTATCGTCCGTTGTAACCGTCGGTGCTTTTTCATTCACAGGAGCTTGTGCTGAGAAGTCCCTCAACCAACTCGTGACCCATCTTCTGTTGTCCATGGTTCCGTGTTCACTTTGTGTGGCTGTTCCACTGGGGTTGAAATACTTCTTTCGCCTCCACAGGTAGATTGCAAGAGCCACCAAACTGATGAAAATAAGACCTAGCACGACCCCCAGAACTGGAGCGAGATATGCCGGGGTACCGTTTGATGGCTTAGGAACAGCGGATGGGAGGAGGGTTGTACGGTTGACATCGTTTGTTGGAGCTAGGTGGTATGGGTACCAGGTTTTTATCCTAGAGGTATTGTATTTCGTATCAAAAAGAGCTGTCATTGATGAATTCGAGAATCCGTTCGGGCTAGGTCTTGTCTGAGTAGCACCGCCAGTAGCGCTTCCTCCAATAACTGACACAACGCTTGCAGGTACCCCGTAGTTGAACCACTTGTCAGGGTGGTATGAAGAGATCCATTCGGCGGTAGTGAGGTTAAAGACTTGAATGAACCCATCAACACATCTCGAGGAGGTTCCAGCCTGAGTAGGGTGTCCACCAACCACAATCATCTGATCAGGATATGGTTTTGTGCATCTATGACCAGCACGCCCATGGGAAGTGTTCCCTGATTTCACTTTGACCCATGCAAATGTGGGAACAGACAATACCCAAACATCATCGGAATATTCGCCAGTCAGAGCCAATCCATCATACCCCCCATACCAATAAATATTATGACTAGAGCCATCTTGAGCAGATGCGAGTACCGTACAACCCTGCGTCAATTGTCCAGGATGAACATCCCCCGTTGTGTTTTGTTGGTACCAGGTATTGGTGGCGATATCATAAACAGAAACAGTGGTCATGAACGTGGGACTCGTAGCTATCTATAGTGATATTAGACCAGTCTATAGGCATACTCAAATTACTCACACTCATGGCGTCCTGAGAAGCTGAGTTTTTCCTTGATATATTGGCAAACGAAGGATATATGACTCCTCCAATTGCGACCAAAATACCTTTCTCCCCGATAGGCACCCACACAAGCTCCGCATTTGCACGTCCTGGTATATTTGGTGGTAAGGTATAATTCTTCCATGACCCTGCTTTTTGGCCTGATAACTCTGCCGATATCAGCGTGGTGGATTGGACGTTGGCGGTCACCGAAAGTTTGGAGCTCGGCGGGTCCTTGAAAATTTCGCCGGAAGTGTTCGATCGCAATCCTCCAAAATAGAATCCAAGGTTTTCCGATGGAACGTTGGCGGTTGCGCCATTTGTAACAAATCTAGTCATATTACTTGGTAAATAGTCCAACTTATAACCTGGTGCGAACGTCTGTGGTCCATTTGGGTATACTTGATAAACTGCATATTGGTTCCCAGGCTGTGGCTCGTAAGCACTTGTGTTTTGGTAGAGTCCTCCATATGTTCTCCATTCGTATTCATTGGCAAACATAGCACCATCATAGTATTGAGGGCCAATGTTGTTTGCGCTTGCACCGGCGCCTCCTGAGGCTTTGGTAAGAGTTGTTTTGAACGCTGTAGTAAAATTGAAACCACTTGTGGTATTGAAAGGCGTGCTAAAGTTCAATTGGTAAACCACTCCCAGTGGATTGTCTGAATGGGTGAGAATAGTTTATATCCATGGAAGATTTTATAGCTCACCATCGATGTTTGGGCCAGTAGTTGTTCCATCGGCCATGCCGGCCATCCACCCAATTTCACCTCCATCGATATAAAATGTGTCTCGAACAACAGCGGCTATGTATAGGTTAATACTAAGTGTTTAGCGACAAGAATGAGTGACGAATATACCTCGTGGTGAGTCCCAGTAACATATGACGCTGTTTATTTGACCCATCTCCCACCCCTTATCTTGTGCAACACTAAGGTATACAAGATATCCCGCTGCGATTAAGAAATATTTAGGCCAATCCATGATTCGTAACGTAGAGGGCATCATTTCAGCGAGGTTACTTAGTCAAAGAACGATGGGCGGCTTTGAGGCTCGGCGCGCGGGAAATGATTCAAAAATGCACAAGAGTCGAAACCCTCCCAGAAAATGTCACAAATCATTCAGCTAGCGCTGGAAAGAAGACCGACACTTTGCCACACCCAGATCGACAGTCCGTATTCTATTGCTTCTGGGTACTGCCTTTGCTACTTCTTCAGAAAGTCTCCGGCAGGCCCGAATAAGGTAGTAGAAGGGTGGTCAGAAATGAAGAAGTATGCTGCATTATTCTGACTGTGTGCAAGCGGCGACTGTCCTTCTAGAAAGACAGATGATCTGCGGAGCAAAAAGCCAATAATGAGGGGTTGATTTGGGCTGCAGGAAAGAAAGCGAGAAAGCAACTCAAAGTTGCGTTGTTGGTGTGCGGCACGGCGTGAGATGGAGTTGCTGTAAGTTGAATCATTGGACCAATTCATACATGGCATATGCTGTGCGAACTGGGATGCAAAGCTATTGAATCTGAACTGGGGTTACGAGGGTCATTGTAGACGTCCCCCCTTCCTCAGGGCTCAAGCAGATCTTGGCTTTGGGTATCTCAAGTGTGATTGACCCTTGACTTTTTCAGCCTTGCTCAAACGACGTTGGTCCAACTGTAGTAGTTTTGATCAGTCCCAAACCAAACAATGATCACTCTGCTACCATAATATTCCCTGTGTCGAGTCTGCGATCACCCTTGCGAGTAACTCTTCAGACGATTGTGTCCTGTAGTGGTCAAAATATAGAAATTACGAACAGCAAGAGGTCAATTTGAATAGGAAGCGAGGCCTTGTTGGTTGCTTCACGAGTTGGCTAATAGCGCCAACATCGCCATCACAACGGGCAATGAAAACCGAAGATCGGGTTCCTGCACCTGATAACGAACTCGCCTTGATGTGCCTCATAAGATGTGTTGGCTTTAGAGTGTAAATTGAAGCATAATACTCGAGTAGGCTTGGAGTGGATAAACCTCACTGAGATGGTCGTCTGCTGATATTGCTTACATGAGCGCAGGGTGGGATTACCACTTTGTCCCCCCAGAATTACAGCGCGGGGCATCGAAAATCCGGGATCCTCTTTACCCCAAGGGTCTAAAATCTCTGATTTGTCGGTGACGGAAACGGTTCTTGCGTGGCCAAATGCCCGTTTTGCGGCTCTGCCGAGTGAAAAGGTCTGCAGCAGCTGCTTTCAATCGGATAAAGTTTCCGACGCGCGTTGGAGAATTAGCAAGCAAGCACTGATGCGAATCAGTATTGCTTAATGGACCACTGGCCATTAGTTTCTGTTTTCGCGCAGAAGAGCCAGAAGAGACCAAAGAGACCATCGTCTAACCATGAAGATGCCAAGCTTGCTCCGTACAGTAGCGGGGAGCCATGGAGGCTGAGCGTTGGTGTTCTGATGTGAAGATACGGGAACTTTGATAGTTTGGGTTTTAGAAGATGAAAAACCAGAGGCTGGAAGGCTCCGAATGAAATGCAGCTTGCTGTATGGGAAGGTACAAGGTATGTTACTATTTAGAGAATAATCCAGTACGACTTCGTCCCTCGATTGCCCTCGGTTCCTCTGTAATACTGTTTAGTCATGGTTCCTCAACTTCCTTACAAATATGTGAGCGTGGCCCACGAGCGAGATATCACGACTTCTGATAATACCTAGGTATCTTCGCTTGTCAGATATCGCGCGAAGAATGGTTATAGCTGAGAGGGTGATCCAGTGATCCAGTGATCGGTCCTCGAAAAAGAAAAGCTGTCCCTGAGGTCGAGAGGGATGGGGATGCCGGCGCCGACTACCCCTACCCCCGTACCCCCCGTACCCGATAAAGGGAAGACCCACAAAACTACGAAAACTGTCGAAACGCACGACACTAGTTTAGCACTGCTTCGTTCTCAACCTCTAACGATCATAGGTCATCCTGTAGTGACCTGCAGGTCTCGAGCAGGTCTCGAGCGAGCAGATGCCCAGGTGTACTCGGTGGTCCCATCTCTAGGTAGGTACTCGAGTATGTCTCTGTCATTCCCAATGATTCTCCTATTTTTGGTAACGTTCTCCAACAAACACCTGCACCTCACCCCACCTCCCCGCCCCCTCTCCATACTCATGCCCACTATCATCACGTATGCGCCGGCGGGCTTGATCTGCGGAATCTAGGCCCCCCTCCATCGACGTTTTCTGCCACCCTTTTTCTCTTTTTCTCTTTTTCCCCTGTCCTGTTGGGTCCTGCATCATGTCACATCAATCATATTCCCGTGATCCAGGAACACCTTCGTGACCTTCCGGATCAGTATCAAGAAAAGACGACTCGCACGCGAACGAATGTGGAGACCGGCAAAGAGAAATGTAACCTGCCTACCTTTATACTTTGGTGAGCTTCCATTTAATTTCATGTTGTGTATTTTTGTTAAAATCCTTGCGCTCGCGATGGGTTTTGATGATGGAGGTTGCTCCTCAAGAAAGTGCCTTGTCCAGTCCACCACCAGCTCGTAAACCCCCACCTGTTGTCCCATCCATTGCTTATCTGATAGGCGAGACACAGCCGTTCTAGACGAAGGGGCCATGGAAAAACTGAGGCTGCGGGGTACAGCAGAAGCCTCAAACACCTCACGTTGACCTTCTACTGCAAGTCTGCGCCTCTGCACATCTCACCCGCTGTCTGCCTCTGCTACTCACTTGATTTTGCAGAGGATGTTGTACCACCTTTTCAAGCCTGGTATGACCAGACGAGGCAAACGTTTGAGTCGAGAAAGATTCTACTCAAAGGTTCGCATAACGAAATCTCTCACCGGAGGTTTCTTGATGTCTTATCGTATGGTGGCTCTGCAATGTACAGTCATTCTTCCTTAATTGGTTGTCCTGATCACCTCTTTCCAGCCCTGCTGTCCCTGATAACTCACGGCTCGGTGCGCTTTTCCACAAACACTGGGCATCTAAATGGTGGTGAGGCTCACGGATGCCATATCACTTCTTTCACCAAGCAAACCTAACCTCCCTCGTGTATACCGCTTCGCCGAGGTAGAGATACCATATTTCTCATTCTGTCTGCCTAACGCCGTAGCGTCTCTCACCCAAGGTCCAGATCACACCCTGCGGGGCTTTAGATAATCCTGGTTCATCGGGTTCTACAATGCATCTTGGTTTCTTGGACCCTGTGAGTACCGCCGATTACTGCTTTGCCATTGGTGCTACCACGGTTGGTCTGCGCCTTTCGCACACAGCTTCTGCCATATTAGACCCGTTTTTCGGGCAGTTTTCTGTCGGTTCTTCTCCCCGCAGGCCCAGCATTAGACGAGGGTCCCATAGCTGTTTTCTTCTTTGGTACAATGCCAATGGAAAGCCCATAAGAATTCCCGTCATGGACATGTCCCTGCACTTCGTGCCATTTCGTGGCAGCATCGGCGCCCTCTCGGTCTGGTTGCTATACGAAGGCGCAATCGCCCTCCTGTATGTGATTATTGTTTACTGGCCAACCCCGGAGCTCGTGTGGAACTTCCCCTACCTTGGGACAACCGACCCACCAGCGGTAGAAAAGGCACATCATCTGCAAAAAAACGTGCAGCTGGTTTTGCTTCCCGTTCTAGTCGCGGTCTACCACGCTCGCTCACGGAATACAGCAGGCTTGCTGTTCTCAATACTATCGTTTTGGCAGTTCATCATACACTGAAATGATCTCGGCCTGGAGAACTCTGGCGTTGGGCAGTCTCTTAGGAGTTGCTCATGGTACCCACACCACTTGGTCCAACAAAACAAGTCCAAGAAGCTCAACCTCGATATTGTATGATACAACGCAAACCCTCACAGTCACGAGCACCCGGGTTGGAGAATGCACAGGTGGTGGTGGAGGGTATCCAACTGCATGTGTTCCAGAGACAGTAAAACCGTCGGCTTCGACAATCACGGTCATAAGTACTCAAGCTGGCGAATGCACAGGTGGTGGTGGAGGGTATCCAACGGCATGTAATCCAGTGACAATAAAACCTTCGCCTTCGACAATTACGGTCATCAGTACTCAAGCTGGCGAATGCACAGGTGGTGGTGGAGGGTATCCAACTGCATGTGTTCCAGTGACAGTAACACCCTCCGCTTCGACAGTTACTATTTCACCATATCCAGTGACAATCATTAAGCAATGCGGGGAATATGGCGCGCCAGCTTGTTCTACGGTCATCAAGCAATGTGGAGGGTATGGGGCACCGCCTTGCTCTACAGTAACAGTATCGGCTCCTGCATCAACAATAACTGAGATATCGACTTTGACTGTGGTCTCAACGCAGGAAGGAACTGGGTAATTTCAATCCCTTTGAACGCTATGGAACTCGCTAACATATTCCAGCACTACCAAGACTGATATTTCCACCTCTACGACGACAGACGAAAAGACGTAAGCTCTAAATCCTCTATAATGGCCACTCAATCTATCTGAACGAACGATGAGCTAACATTTAGTTTCAGAACCACTAAGGAAGTGTTGATCACTACCATAAGCCTGATCACCACGGTATGTTGCTTTCAAATTTAATTTCTGGCTCTAAACTAATAATTTGATAGTCAATTCCATACACAGTGACCACGACCAATCAAGTTGGGTATGTGCAAAATAGCATCATTATCTCAGAGATTTGTTAACAGATCTAGCTATCCTGTGACTACTGTCGAATGGAGCACGACCACGAAAACCACAACTTGTATTGAGACGGTATGTGTCTTCCATAGCAAGCATTCTTATTACGGGCTAACATTCAAAATAGGTCTCCACTACTGTGCCAATAATTGTACCTACCACAGTGGTGAGCATATCTATCAAGGATAATACAAAGACAACAACGGACCTTAAGACTATTACCGATTTCACGACAAGCACAGTAAGTTGGTCAAGGTTACATGAAAACAAGAGACTTATATTCTGTCTTTTGGGTAAAAGATACGAGGATAAGCTGACATGACATGCGCGTTAGTACACCACAACCTGTGAAATTACGTACACAACGGTAAGAATGCCCGTTGCCCCGAATGACATCACATGCTAACATGACAAAAGTCTTACCCCGTCACTGTGATTTCAGACCATACGGTATGGACAACCTCATTGGTAACTACCGTAAGATTGAACTTTCTCAGCGACAGCTGTGTTTGCCAAGACTAAATATTCTTTAGATATCGACGTACGAGACGACGGCCACGCTTACTCAGCCAGTAAGTTTTATCTTTTCTCTGTTCTGGTTTTTGGTATCCGACCTATTCGCTTAGTCAGAAACTTTTCGCTTAATCCTGAACGACCCTCTAAAACCTCAGGGTTAAGCGAGAACCTTGTTTTCTGAACGTTCAGAAAACTTAGGAAATCCAATCATGCTTTTCTGTTCAAAATTTCTTACCAAAAAAACGCGTCTTCCACTCTGGGCGTGTTTAAAAGCAGTCTGACTTGGGCTTCTTTACTGTCGCTCCAAAGTTCGTTTGATAGGTTACTTACATTGTCTCTAGACTACGGTTCCTACCACGCTTACAGAGACTTCTACGACTAAACTTTACTTTACATCTACGTATGTCACGACGTTCGTTTCGAGTTACCCTGTTTATACTACGGTCGATCACTCAACCACTTTGACCAAATATGACACTACAACGGCGACGAGTACTGTTACATCAACGTAAGCAAAGAATTTCACTTTTATCATTCGTACACTTTAGAAAAGTTATATAAGAGGAAGAGTCAATTCTGCCGGCCCTCCACTGATCCAAAGAAATATATACTGATTCTTTATAGCAAAACCAATACAGCGACGACTACAACGCTCTCTTTAAGTACTTACACGTCAGTCTCGACGTCAGTTTACACAACTAGGATTCCAATCTTGACTACCATCCATGACTCTACTACGGTAACGCAATATTCCACAAAGACCAGTACCATCCTCTCAACGCTTACAAAAACCTCAACTCGGACCGTTCCAACAACACACACGTCGGTGATAACATCTATCTCAGTCACTCGAATCCCTGTAACAACCACAGTGGACCACTCAACCACAATAACGATGTTTTCGACAAGTACTAGTACCTATCTCTCAACTGTCACCAGCACGAGCGTTTCTACGACAAAGATCCCTACAACTGTCGTTTTCTGGTACACTACCACGTTAACTCAGACGTCGTCTTATTCTTATCCCTTCACTACAACCATTGATCACACGACCAGAACAACTACTACGGAGATCTCGCTTAGCACTTACACAACCGTTTCCTCGTACTTGTCAACAATTACCTCTTATGTCCCAGTACCAACCACAACGACGGCAACTCAGGTTGAGACAACAACTTTTACTCGTCCAGTCACGGTTATTACGTCTATTTCGGGCACTTTGACCACGCTAACCACGCCGACTACTGTGGTATCGACGTAGGTTTTCTTATTTCTATACTTCCACTTCTTTTCAGTTACCTCTGTCGAAATCTTTCTTTTCGACTGTCATCAAGTATCCAACTCTTGATGAAAGTGTCCTAAAGAGCTATCTACTTTTGTCTGGCAAAAACCTGGTCAAGTACAGGAGAAGCAAGGTCACATGACTGAATGTTCATTTTTCACTCACGTATATGGTCTTCGCCTGAGATCTCATGGGTTTCTCAACCAAGGCTCCATTTAGACGGCCCCTTACTTCCTACTCCCATTGTTTGACATGAAATGGTATATTGACAATCCCCAGGGTTACTTACACGTCGGTCTCGGTATCATTATCGACAAGCTTGACAACGTTTACCCAACCTGCTTCTACGATAACTACTTCAATTCTGGGTTCCTTAACGGTAATTACCCTGCCGGCTTCTACCGTCACCTCCACGCTTACTTTTACGTCTGTTCAACCGGCTTCCACTATAACATCGACGAGTTTGACAACGTTCACCCAGCCAGCTTCCACGATAATCCGCTCAATTTCGGGATCTTTGACGACAATTACACAACCGGCCTCTACCGTAACGTCTATGCTTACTTTTACGTCAGTTTCAGTCTCTGTTTCTCTTACGACGTCTGTTCGACCAGCTTCTACCATAACCTCGACACAACCTGGCGTCATCACAACACTGACGCAAGCTGGAACGACCATAGTCTCTACTGCTCCAGGTGGGTGTTCTCCGAGGCTCTTTTCTACTCCTCTTTCTTTTTGGCGAGCCGATATGCACTTTCCTACTCAAGACCTTCTCTCCTGAATCTGTCTTGATACACTAAGACTTGAGTGAAAGAGATAATGCTGACTTTGATCTCTCATAGGGATCCCCACCACGATCACCCTACCGGGGACGACGATCATCGGCCCAGGTACTACTGTTGTTGGTCCTGGAAGCACGCTGACCCAACCTGGCTCGACAATAATCGTCCCTGGTACTACTATCATTGGCCCAGGAAGCACTTTCACTCAACCTGGCTCAACCTTGACAATTCCGGCTTCAACGATAACATCTACCTATACTACAAGGCTCCCAGGCATCCCAACCACGTTCACGCAAGCTGGTTCAACCATAATCTCCATCCAGCCAGGGCCCACTAGCGTCATAACGTCATTAATTACTTTACCTGCCACTACTAGGACAATGCAAGGACAAACTGGAACAGTCACCACCACGGAAACGAAGACAATCCAGATTATATGCCCTAAACCTACAAAGATGCCTTCAAATAGGCCTCAGCATGTTGGTAAAGATGCGACTTGGGGATGTTCTCCAGGCTATGTTTGCTCTCCACCAAAGCCCAACGGCTGCACATTATGGGCCGAGCCACCAGACAATGATTACGAGTGCGATGCACAATTCTGTATTCCCAGCCCGGATTTCGAACCCGTGATCTGGCCAGTCAATAAAACCGATTACTATCCTCCTACGGAAGGATATTATAACCTCAATCCTAATGAATTTGGTCTTGATTTCTCGATCTTCGTGACCAAGGTAGTTACCGAGTTCGTGTACTCTCCTCATGGGAATATGGTTCTTAGTACTTATACCACTGGAGATTACGCTTCCAAGACTGCGCTTAGCCACTTTCCGCCGCTATCTGCTTCTACGGGCACTATCGAAGTTCGCGATGTCAAGTTATCGAAGCGTGATAACACTATATTCCCGGCAGTTTGCTACTCGCAATGCAATAATTGTTTAATCGAAGGAGAGAAAGTAGGAAAATCCCCTGCCCTCTGCGAGGCAGGATCCGCGTTCCAGGACAGCTATGCGTCTTGCCAGGAATGTGTCGCATCAAACAGTGATACAACTAAGGCTGACGCGCAACTACATCTCGCTCCTAGGTTTGCTCAGTTCATCAATTTCTGTGTTCCTCAGATTCCTCAAACTATCATTCAAGAGCCAGAGGGCACCAGCACCGTAGTAGTTATTCCGATACCAGCTTCCCAAGTGGTCGCTACATCCACAGCACCGACTCCAATAATCAGTATAATCAGCCAAGCACCAGCTGTTAGCGACACAGGTCGTGTCCCCATCCCAGTAATCTCCCCATCAAGCAGCAGGATTGCCCCAACATACCGCAACACTACCTCGACTCAAGTTTCCTCAACCTCAGCGGTCGCCCCATCAGTCGTGTCCGTTCCAATATCAACATCTGTCTCGAAAGTTGCATCAATTAGTGCCACATCAGTCGTGTCCGTTCCAATATCAACATCTGCCTCGGAAGTTGCATCAATCAGGGGACCCATTATCCTACCAAGCAGCACCCCCAACTCTCCCCCATCAACAACGACAACCGGTGGACCCCTTCAAGCTAGTGGAGCCGCCTCACAAATTGCTCCTTCGATAACGATTCTTGCGTTGATTCTGGTTATTTCAATTCTTTCCCTCCTTTCCTAGATGGATTTGGATCTACCTTTATATAAAACTGCTCTGTCGGCAACTTTACCTTACGATTCACGACAACAACAACACCTTTAATTTTCTATTCTCGAGACGAACCCTTTTACGTATCATGACGAATTTACGACTTTTTGACAGATGGGATGAGGAGAAAACCCATGATACCCACCCACCACGATCCTTTGAGAAAAGATTATATACCCCATGGCCGAGTCCAGCATTTAGCATTTGACATGCATGATACTATATGATATGATATGATATTATACGAATTGATACCCCAATACACTCTTTTTACGACCAGGCTGGTATATGATCTTGCTCCTATAATGAATTTACACACTCCTTGAGAGACTTGGATATGGGAATTGGCGTTAATTATTTGGATTGGCATGGGATTAATGGAGGATGGAAGACCCATGTGTCTAAACTTTTGGGAATCCTTTTGTTTTTTGTGAGAAAGAGGAAGGAAGGGATGGATGGGTTTAATAACGAGAGGAGAGAAATGGGAGAAAGGGGGTTCACGAAGGGCCGGTATATATATTATTATCTTAATTCTTTGAAAACGGTAATTTGGTGGAGTTGGGGAGTGGTGATATGGTTTTACTATGAGATGAGGTGGAAACTGAATATCTTTCTTGACATCTTATCTTACTTGCTGTGTTATGCTTTGTGTTTAGGTGCTGTGATGTTTTTGAAATCTTTCTTTTTTGGGATCTCTTGGGGGAGCTTTTGGAGGTTTCTGGAACTGTATTGTGTACTTTGGTTTACCTATCAGTCAATCAACAAGTTTGTGTTGAGCAAAAATGAGCAGCGGGCTTGTAACCCGCTGGAGGTGACTTGGTTCTGTCGGCGATTCTACGAATTGGGAGTTATGTTTTTATTTCTCAAATCAAGACTCCTGATAGGAAATTTCGATAGGGCTGAGAAGATGGGAACTGAGTACCGCCAGAGTATAGTACTACGCATATTCCATATAAGCTAATCAAACAACATGATATGACAGTAAGTCCCAACAAGGCTTCGCTATGGCTCTGTTCACTTAGAATGTTGGAGCTCGATATCCTCCTAATTAAGGTACATTCGAGGTTTATGTAGGTCGTATCGTAAATAAGCACTATTCTCGATTAAGAGCGTGTTCCGCCACCTTGAAATTAGTCTGTACTCTGAGTGAACAGAACAACGATATGGTGGCTCAATATCGAATTGATATGATGTCTCAACATCGCTTTAGTAAAAAAAGCGAAAAACAACCTCGAGAGGTTGTTTTCTTTTCGACCTTAATATCGCGCTAAGACTCGCTCGCTACGAGTATATCTTACCTATTTACACTTTATTACTATAACAACGTATTATAATATTATAAGTATCGACTATAAGATTAATTAGCTTTTAAAGAGTTAATTCGAATTTAAGTTATATTTTTACGATCTTCTTTGTCGCTATTAATTGAAATATCCCGCTAAGACGCGCTCGCTACGAGTATATCCTACCTATTTACATTTTATTACTACAACAACGTATTATAATATTATAAGTATCGACTATAAGATTAAATACCTAGCTTCTAAAGAGTTAACTCGAATTTACTTTATATTTTTACGATATTCTTTACCGCTGTTAAATCTAATATTGTAGTGGGTGTATATAACGAGACTGCCTCGAGACTGGTCACCCTCGACGAGTACGAACTTGGTATAAGCATAGAGCTATACCTATTTTAGACGATATTGAGACTTAGCATCGTGTAGATCAAGTGGATCAGACCTACACGATGTTGAGTCTCAATATCGTCTAAAATAGGTGGATCAGATCTACACGATGTTAAGTCTCAATATCGTCTAGAAGAGGTATAGGTTACTTGGCATATCGAGGTCCAACATTCTGAGTGAACAGAGCCTAAGACTGGATGCCTGTATCTGCCGCTTATTGTATGCAAAGAAGCGATTGGTTTTGCGAGGTCCGAAGTTTCTCCACCTGACACCATCTCAGTCAGTCCTATCGTAAACGAATCCAAGTCAAGCACACAGTCCTCATTCTGAGAATTATCTTTCAAAATAGGGGTTCATGGGGTATAGCTATATATGTCATCCACCGTATATTAGAAAGTACCATACCACAACCCTACACGATAAACTGCAGAATCCCCTGTCCATCACCACCCGGATGCTCACTTGATGATGGATGACGATTTCGGCGTCGTGTCTTTAGGGGTATGAAATCGCTCGATATCATAACCGCTTGCTAATACATGATTGCGGTAGACTGACTCCGTGTCATGGCCAACCCGATTATCACGAACTCGTATGTCAAGTGTTCAAGGCCTCAGTCTGGGAGACGCTGCCGACACAATAGCTACACTCGAAGATGTCTTGAGCACCGTTCAGAGATCTGGTCTGAAACGGTACAAATACGATTCTTTCGAATCTCAAGGCCAGGTTGGAGAAGGAGAGTCTTTTAGTGTGGATCGCTGTCTACATGGCGACAGGGTTGCCGCAGTAAAGCACATCAAGCTCAACTCACTTGAAACAAACAGTCATACATTTAGTAAGCGGCTACGTACTGTTCTCAACGAAATTCGAATTATGTACCATGCACCACTACGAGATCATCCCAATATTATTTCTGTACTGGGGTATGGCTGGAGAACAATCGAAAGAAACTCCTTGCCATATGTTGTTGTTGAGTATGGTCAATATGGTACACTTCGACAATATCTAACAGAAACCCCACGTCCACTTGGGACTAAGATTATCCTTGCTGGAGATGTCGCTGCTGGAATCACTTCTTTACATCAATGTGACATCATCCACGGAGACATCAAGCTTGAGAATATAGTGGTTTTGCGCTCTTGGGATCGACCTCCTGGTGTAATTGCCAAACTCTGCGATTTTGGACACTCCATCATTCTAGATAGTGAGAAAAGGAATCTGAAATATTACGGTACATCGATGTGAGTATTTTATGTTACATCTCATGTGCTGAAAAACTAACTATCGATAGGTACAACGCACCCGAAGTTGGAGACCAAGATGATCATCCACTGCCCCCGGAGAGTCTGGTGAAATGCGATCTTTGGGCATTTGCACTAGCACTATGGGAAATTCTGGACGACGGTAAGGTGTTCTTGAAGAAGGAATGGCGAGAAGAACATCAATATAGAAAGCCGGAGAAGGATTGGCCAATCAGTTTGATCTCAATGGATGAGCAAGGAAGTATTAGGGAAGAGTCGTTGGTTAATGAATCTGAGCGTGTCTTTGGGCGTTTCGACCTCAAGCACCTTGCCAACCTTGGTAAAGAGTTCATCAATAGTCTGTATTTCGGAAGTGCATTCGCAGACAAGGGTTGTCTCCGCTTCTTTATAAACCAGGCTCTTCAGATTGACCCACTTCTGAGGCCGTCGAGCATACGTCTAGGTCCTGTCATGGCCAGGTTCAAGTTAAGCGAGTATCTTTAGCTCAGAATTAGTAGCATACTAACATGAGAAAGTCCTTCCGATATCAACGAACTGCAGGCCAAGTTAGCAATACATACCGGTACTTCCGAGTGGTCTTTTGATGTGAGAAGGCCTTGATTCAAGCTAGCCCCCAATGAGCTAATTATTTCTAGCTACTCAAGCCTGACCAAGAGAAAGAGATATTATGGGAACACCAAACACAGATTCTTCGAGATTTCGAAAAGATCGCTACTCGGTCTAAGCCAACTGATGCATCTCCTTCTGCAGCCTTTCAAGTTGCAATGTGCTATATGTTGGGCTTCGGTGCTTGCAAAGACTCTTCCTTCGCTACAAAGTTCTTGCAATTAGCCCAAGATCTTGGACATGTAGTCGCAAAACTGTTCGGCCCACAACTGCAAAGCGTCATGGCTTATGATGCTTCTTCCGAGACATCCTCCGAGATTTCTTCTCTGGACACGGATTTCACTTCACGGGTTATTCGGGGGTTGCAATTAGACCCTCCAAACCAGGAAATGGTCTTGAACTTGACACTTACGGACCGTGACCCGGATCCAACTTGTGATCAGGCTGTTTCCTCAGAAGAAGATTGTTCGCTCTCGGATTCTCAACCTAACCCGAGGTGTGTTAAAGCACCAACACAAGACTCGAGCTCCAAAGTGACGTTCCAAAATTACGAAGAGCTGAAGACGTGGCTTTACTCGTCTCAAGTTAATGAAAGTACTTACGGCGAGCTTGAAACAGCTGTACTCATCCTATCTTCCTCCAAAATGAGCATTCTGGAGTGCGCAATACTTCATCGTGACCAGAAAACGGTAGATTTTCTGATCACAAACTGCCCTCGGCTCCTTGATTGCCATTATCTACGAGACTCCCTATTGGTTACAGCATGTCGGACTACATGCTGTCCCCTCGTTGAATTACTAATTCGTGCTGGTCTGAATCCTTCAACAGAGCGTGGGGAGGATTCCGACAGCATATTCCACTGGCTTTTCATGCTTGGCGAGAATCAAAGCTCGATTTTACCAGTCCTTCTGAAGTCAGTTGGAAAGAATAGGGATGTGCTCGATACTCCATCTTTGACAACGACAAATATCAGCCCGCAATGGCCTCTAAGGTTCACTGGTACCCCACTCGCCTTTGCTGTAACTGCTGGTAGTGTTTCTGGCGTTGAAACACTGCTCAGGCTGGGGGCAAATCCACTTGCAAAGATATTTGGGCCGACAAAGTCTGGAAATGGAAGTGCTAATTGGACGCCTGTTCATTTAGCGGTGAAATTTCACTCGGTAGAAATGCTATCTTTAGTTCTTGCGGATGTGGAAGGTTGTCGAACTCGTAGGATCTTGTCTTCGGCTAAAAAACGACTCGGTTCTCAATCGACTGCGCCAATTCGAAAGTTGTCTGGTCCAAGGATCACAGCCGCTCTGAACCATCTCATCAGTCTCCAACAATCTGAAGATATATGGAGGAGTGATATTGGATGTATGTTGAGTCTATCGACAATCATTGAGAGGATGGCTATGAACGGAAACAACCGCAACTTGAAACTGGCAGAACTGGTTCAATTGCTTCCCTTGTCTTGCCTAGCAGCGCCGTCAAAACGTGGCTCTGTTTCTCTTATGCAGGCCATTGACTTCCAAGATGTTTCTGTTGTGGAGGCAATTCTAATTGCGCACCCAACACTTGGAAGCACAGTTTTTCGAGATCCGTTAGAGCTAGGAAACTTTGTATATCCTATCCACTTTGCATCCCAGATGGCCTCACATCGGGACGCAGAAGATAGCCTGGATATTGTCAAACTTCTGGTTGGATTGGAACCAGACATTATTCTGCTCAGGGACTCTCAAGGAAGGACACCACTACATTTTGCAGTTACTGGGTCGTCAAACTGTATGGCTAAATGGTTGATAAAGCATGGTGCCTCGGTTCACGCCACAACTAATGGGACTAACCACACTTGCCAGACTGCACTTCACGTGGTTCGAATGGCTTCTACCATGAGCGTCCTCATTGCTGAAGATGCAGACATAAATCAACAAGATAAACTTGGCCGTACCCTGGCTCACATTGCCGCACTATCAGGTCAGGAAGAACTGCTGAAAGCCGTCATTGACAGTGGAGCTAGGATGGAAATGACAGACAACTTGGGCCAAACATTGATCCACTGTGCTGTTGTCAGTCGTTCTACTTCCATTCTGACGATGTTGTTAGGGAAAGGAATGGATGTAAATGCAAAAACCATTGAGGGAACTACCCCGCTTCATCTAGCAGTCCAATCTCCACGGAGTGACATCTTTCGTATCTTAATTGATCACGGAGCCGATATTGCTTCTAGGACTAGATCACTTTCCACACCTCTCGATCTGTGCGTTTTAGCAGGGAACGACGTATGTCTAAAGCCGCTCCTCGCAGTAATCAAATCAAGAAACCCTGCCCTCATCAATGCGAGAGATATTGGCAAAAGAACACCCTTACATACGGCAGCTACGTTCGGTCGTAGCTCTATGGTTCTAGATCTGTTAACATACAGAGCTGATCCAAGTTTAGCAGATGACGATGGAAATACTCCCTTACACCTACTCGTCACTACGCCAAATGAACACATCAGACGATCACAAGGCGACAAGTTGGAATTCTGTGCGCTGCTATGTAAACATCTCTCTGCCGAAAATCTCTCCTCGTCATTCCTAGCGAAGAACAAAGCTGGAGCCACGCCATGGGATTTGGCATACGAAAACGACGACCTGAGCCTCATCGAAATCATGTTTCAATACGGAGGATACGTAGCATATTCCAAATTCATACACAAAGGAGAGTACGTCGGTAGCTCATTACTCACAAAATCAATACAACTCGAATCATGGGATCTTGTAATTCTCCTCATCGAACACCATGAAACCTTCACACGCCATCCAAACCTGATCTACGGCTCTGCAAACTCCCTACGCTCCGCAGCACGATTATCAGATCGACTTGTCCTCAAAACTCTTTGCCAAAGCCTAATAACAGGAGTGAAGAAGGAAGTAGATACAAAAGATTCATATCAGACGATCTTACGTCCCACCCCTTACATACCTGGAAAACGGACTGTAGATACAAAAGATACATATCACGCATTACACCCAATCCCTTACCAACCCGATAAGCGGACTGTAGAAACCGATATTTCTATCTTGTGGCAAGCACCTAATCTTCGGTATCGAGACGGGGTCGAGATAGCTGGGTCAATTAAATCGGGGGATGATGAAGAAACTATAAAACTGGTTAAGGGTTTGCCTTCGGATGTTGCTGTTAATCTCAAGTATCTTCGTTGTTTTGGGGAGGTTGCTATACCTAAGTCGTCTGGATGTTCTAAGGGTCCGGATTGTGGCGTGTGTGGTAAGGTTTTGGAAGAGGAAGCATCTGATGTTCATGCGAATTCTATCGTTGATAGGAATGAGTTTAAGTCCAGTCCGATGTGAGGTGTTGATTCTACTCCCTAAGCTACTGCAAAGATTGCATCATTTACAATACCATTTCATTGCTGCAATCGAAAAGCTCGTTCAATATAACAATTGCATCCTGTTTATTTTATATTCTATGACTTGGAAATATTTGATAGAGTTAGCTGACCTCTCATTCCTTTCACTTGCTCCTTACTCTAATATTCCATCGTCAACAACCGTGCCAAGTCTCGCTTAAGACTATGAAAGTCAACAACATCCCATAAACCCACTTTTACGTGCCATGAACATGAGTCTGCATCAAATTAATGAACTGTAGCTTTTAAGTTTCGTGGAGTATGTTGATAATGGACTTTTTGCGCCAAATCATACACTGCGTGAATCGTGAAGTATGTATACTTTGATAGGTTAAATTACGTAGTGAAGTTGAAGATTCTTCTTCAAACACTATGGCTCATTCTCATATTTGTACAAGGTTTATATCCTTGCATTCACTGAACTGGAACTCTTTGTCCTCCATAATCAGATTCTAATCTCATTACACCATCAAAGCGTGTATAGTTTTATTCAAGAAAAATGTTCTACGAGGTCTTCGTCAATGTTAAGCGTGTTGTTACGTACATAGTCCGATCATGAGGATAATTAATTGTCATTCTATCCACCAATTCGCTCAACGCCTCTTGCTGAAAGGATCCGCCATTCTCTGTAGGCATAAGTCTATATGCCTCGTCCACGAAGAGGATTTTCCCGAGAGACTTTTCGAGTAACTCGATAACCTTAGGCCCTGTTTGGCCAATATACTTGCCGATAAGGTCCGTAGCAGTACATTCTATCACAGCTGGCTCAGACAAGAACCCCATTTCGTAGAAAATTTCACCAATCTTTCGTGCTATGGTTGTTAGACGTCAAGACAGTTATTTAGAATCCACAATGAAAAATGAGTACCCAAAGATTTTAGAATACAAGAAAAACCTGCTTTCAGATCGATCCTCTGATTTCAAGTAGCTTTGTAGCGATACTGCGCAAAGGGTTGAGGCACGTGGGGTGAATAGAATGTATGCGACAGTGTAGAAGTGTACGAAGTACGGCGAGTTTAAATTAGGAGCTCCGAATTTGTGCGCAGTAGAGAATTGAAAGAGGTAGAATTAGACTGTTGTCACAAGCTACAAGTGGAATATTTGTTGGGATCGATAATTTGTACGTGCGATATTAATATACTATTCACCCAGCTACCAAATCAAACAGCCACCTATACTCCGAGGTTGACCCACTTACGCCACCCCACAAAACAAATGTTGGTTATGTTTATGATTAAGAAGGTTGCTTTCGAATCAGTGTAATGAAGTAGTGGCGAGGGCGATGTCATGTGAAAGTTCATCGTACAGATGAAGCGGTAGTAGGCCGTCCCGAGAGAACATCCACGAATAAAAGCCTGATTCAACTCTCTTTTTACTTTTTTATTTTTTTTTGTTTGCGTTGAGGCTTTTTAGAAAGCTGGTAGGTATGTATTGTATATTCATTCTTTTTTGGCTCTTTTTTGATGTTGTCGCTAAGCGAGATTGCGATTGTCGCGCGACACGCACGCGCGAGTTTTTATTCGTGTCAAGCGACTAGAGTAGATAGTGCGATGGCTATACAAAGATCTCTTATCCATAAGTATGAATGGTGAGATTTTATACTCGAGTGACGGCATACGAGGCCATTCTATCACCCCTTTCTACCCATTTTCTATACACGCTCGTGAAAATACTATCATCATCATCATCATCATCATCATCATCATTCTATACACTCTGTCCGCCTCTTTCTAATCACGTTCGCAAAACATCAGGACCAAAAGCCGAAATTGCCATCACGACGATTACATAATTTACAGTCAAGATTTACTAACATCCATCTTTCGGAAGCCTACTCTTTCATTTGTTGACATGGCTGTATACCTTCCTGTTTATCACTACTCATTGTTCTACATCAACCTACTTTCTCATCAATTGTCATAAACATACAATTAGATCCGCTAAATGCACGATTCTATCTAATTATAATCGTAAGAATTCTGGTTATTACGTAAGTAATCTGGACACACCTTAGAAACAATATCATGTCAAAAAAGGCTTGTATAATAAGATAACTACACAAACAATATAAAATAACCAACTTCATTCTTTCTTTTCAACAAATCTACTTATGACTCTAAACACACAAACAACTTAACAACCCCCTAACTAGTTAGAAACACCTAATCCATCTTTTAGAACAATAACCAGGTCAGGTCTCTTACTACATCCAAGATAGAAAGGCGAGATCTCCCTTCAGAATTACAATTTGATTCACAGCAATATTTTATAGATAAAATGAGAAAATACACCGATAAAGACTTCATCCAACAGAGACTACGAAATCTTTCAAAACTTTATGTCTCCCAAAACCTGCTTTTGAGGCCGTCAGGTCTATGAAGATTTAAAGTCATGTTGTTGTGCTGGGAACTAGTAGATTTTAAGAACGTAAGCTAATAAGAGATCTCCAATCAACATTTAATTCATAAACTAGATAAGGCATTTGGTAACACAAAGCACCTGAAAACTTAAAGACTATCAAGCAAGGTAGGAAAGGCTAGGTGAGAACAGAGATGGGTTTTAGACTAGAATAAGACGGTTAAAGGTAATGTGTTATATGATATGTATTTGGAGTACCGAAGTCTAGTATTCAGAAAGATGAAAGACACACACACACGTCACAATTCACTCTAGAGCAAATAAGAACCACAAATCACAGAGAACAAGAAGAAACAAGAAATAGAGAAGGTAAAAGATTAATAAGTCTTCCTCAAAGATATCTACCAAAATTACACATTCACATAAAAAACTCCTATAACCCCCTCACACTCCCTTTCTTCGGACTCCCGGACTTCGCCCCCTTCGCCCTGGATATACTAGATCTCGGCGAATCAGTTCCCACAACTCTCGAGGATCCCGAAGCTCCACTCTCTCCTCCAGCAGAACCAGGACGATCTAGTTCAACAGAGCTGATACTAGTGAAACTGCTCTCCCTGACTAACGGAGACCGAACCTCGGGGGTGACAGAACGAGAACCAGAAGGTGTGAGTTTCGCCCCGGAACCAACGGTCTTCTTTTTCCGTCGCTCAGAAGCAGTTGATGCGTTACTACCTCGTCGAGTCCGATTACTGGTGGCGTATATATCTTCAGCTTCGAGGAGTGGTGTCGCGCTTCTAGAGGAATTGCGAGAATGTGATCGATCCCGAATACTACCACTTCGTGTACGTTTCTGGTCCTTTTCTGATCCATGGCGATTAACAGACGAATGTGGCTTTTCCAAATCAGAAATCTTTCCGTTGTTCCATCCTCGATATCCGGTCCACCATAGCCATCCTCCTTGTTCCTTTGCGAGTTTTCTGTCGCGGGCTTTCATTATTTTGAGAAGTTGGGCGCGACGCTCATTCTCTTTCTCCCAGTATTCCGTTCGATATATATCCCAGTTCTCGCGGAAACTTGGGGAGAAAGGTTTCGGGAGGAGAAGAAGCTTGATGTAATCCCCTCCAGGCTCCAAATCCTCCTCGTGTCCTTCTACATCATTTTCGCTGATATTAGGTAGGGCGTGATGAGTACCCTTCTCGTGCGCCTTCTCGGATTCTTTTAATGTTGTATAGTCGACAAATCTATATGAACTGCCGCTGCTTCCGGAGAAAAGTCCATAGGAAAATAGAAATGACAATGTCGACACTATCTCTCTCCACATCGGTTGTTTTATCACCACCAGTTTGCAGTTGAAAACTCGAAGTCCGCGATTCGTGGTGTATACCCATCTTCTTGGCCATCGTATTCCCCTCGACCACGTTCCCGTTCCCCAAACCAATATTCCTGTGACTATGCCACCTCCCAAACACACCTTCTCTGTAACCTCCACAACCCAGTATACCGAGCCTCCAACCCCTCTACCATCTTCTCTTGGTTGGAAAAAAAGGGCGTAGCTGAAATATACCAGCCATAACCCGAGAAGTGTCAGGAAAAATGTATGCTGCCGCCGGCGAGTTCGGAGTTGAAGCCATTGCGCTCGTAGAGATGCCTCGAGAATGAGGAGGTTTAGGTAGATTTGGGGCGGAGATGAGGGCAGATTTGCCAATGGATCTGATAGAGAAGAAGAGTTCGGAGCTTCGGTGATGATGATGGGTGTTGTTGGAGGGGGGTCGCAATTGGTGCCTGGTGGAGGAGCTCCTTTTACTATTTGGTCTAGATTCGACATGATGCGACGTTCAGTTTCTTTCGTTATGGGGATATCATCTTGTTTGTGGAGTTGGTTTGGGGGGGAGCAAAGAGAGGTGACTTTCGAAGCCCTTCTTTGCTGGAAAATGCGCAAGGACACTTGGGAGCTTGGAGATGGATGGGGTTGGTATTGATGGCACTGGCAGACAAGGCCACTGGTCACCTCGGCGTAGGAGCTCAAGGGACCGTGATCAGTGCGAGTACTCGAGTACAAGCTTTCTTTGAGCCTGGGAATGTACCTAGGTAAATGCGCTGTGATATTCGGGGATATTCTGCCCCACGCGCTCTAGACTCTACTCTAGATTCTATGGAGATGTCCCATAGACTACAGACGTCATTGAAGCCCTGAACAACAAATCGCCACGACTCTTGTACGAAGCAATTTGATGGCCCTGCGAGCCCTGTACGCGAATGCGATGCGATGCCGCATGCGACCGGCAATGAAGTCCCCCCTGAATCCGTGAGCGGGGCAACTAAAGTCCGGCAGTACGGACGATGAAAGAATGCCCAGGTGCAGTCCCAAGTACCGATGTACTGGTACAACGATAGTAATACGTAGGTACCTATGAATTGACTAATAACAAGACCAAATCTACAAAGACGAGATTTCGAGAGTGAATATTCAGTCAGACTCTGCTTCCCAGAATTTCTAGACCATTTCAGCCTCAATCGGGGCCAGAACTGCTGCCTACGGAAATAATTGACTTCCAACACCATTTCCAGTTGTCATCGTCATCGGCCGAAATAAATCTGATGAATCCGCGCCCTCGCCACGCATTTAACTATCTTCCTGCGCCCTAAGTCCGGACGCCCAGACAAGAAACAAAACAAAGCTCCCTCCTCCATCCCACCAGTTCCCGAGAGGCAATGCAACTGCTTCTCAATCATCCTCCACATTGTATCAACTCAACCATTTCCCGTCGCTCCTACTGCGATCACTCCCCACCGACGCTCTATCCGGACGCTCTGCCATTTCCCGCCTGAGAAACCTCAACACCAAGACCGAGGCGCGTTCTTACTCCACTACAATGTCAGCATCTGAGCGTTCTGAACCTCCTCCGAATCGCCCTCCACAGGCGGTGCTTGCTTCGCAGCGAGCAAAGCAGAATGGCGAAATCCCACCGAAGCCCCAATACTTTCCTCTGGGATATAAAGCAGGACTCAGTCAATGGTGGGCAAGCGTATCTCCGGCGATAGCAGAGCATAATGTGCTTTCATTCATCCCACACCTTCAGAAACCACCTACACATACGCAAACGGGGTCTGCACCAGCTTCCGCCGCCCAATCGACAACTACAATCAACGCAGATCCCGCGAGGGAATCCGCACCAGTCAGGACAAATTCTATAAATGACCCCCATGGTCCCAGATCATGGCATTCAAATTTGGTCAAGCTGAGCGGTCGCGATAGAGCTCTGAATGAGTTTTCCGTGGAGAGAACCGGAGAAGAAGTTGAGGAGAACCTCGTAATGTTACACGGATATGGTGCTGGTCTCGGATTTTACTACAAGAACTTTGAGGGTCTCAGTCGGGTTCCAGGCTGGAAGATATACGCTCTAGATATGCTGGGAATGGGAAGGAGCAGTCGGCCAACATTCAAGATTCAAGCGAAGGATCAAGCCGGAAAGATTGCTGAAGCCGAGAATTGGTTCATAGATGCTCTGGAAGAGTGGCGAGTCCTCAAGAAAATCGACAAATTCACATTGTTGGGACATAGTATGGGAGGATACATGGCAGTAGCATATGCTCTGAAATACCCCGGACGTCTCAACAAGCTTATTTTGGCCTCACCAGTCGGTATACCAGAAGATCCGTACGCCATGCAAGCCGCGATGCCAGAGCCTGAAGATTCCACAATGGCAAACGAGTTCACGCAGGATCAGGAGGATGATATTGTTAAGGGCAACAACGCAAAACCATCCGGCAAAAATGGAACTAAAGAGCCACCTCGCAAACCCCTGCCAAAATGGCTTACCTATCTTTGGGATGCGAATATCTCCCCATTCAGTATCATTCGCTGGACCGGTCCTTTGGGTCCACGATTTGTGTCAGGATGGACTTCCAGACGATTCTCACATTTACCAGATCAAGAATCCGAGGCTTTGCACACCTACGCATACTCTCTCTTTCGTCAAAAGGGAAGTGGAGAGTACGCACTTGCGTATATCCTCGCCCCTGGAGCATTCGCTAGAAGTCCATTAATCCGAAGAATCGCAGGTGTTGGTCGACAACCTCTCCACCCTCCTACAACACTAAATCCATCTTCCTCATCCATTTCAGCATCCACCAAGACAGCATTAAAAGAGACCGGTATCCCGATCATCATGATGTACGGTGAGCACGACTGGATGGACGTCGCCGGTGGCTTTGCAGCTGAACAGAAGCTGAAAGAGGAGAAAGAGAAAGCCCTGAGAAACGCAACGGAAGAAGAGAAAAAGCAGGAGAATGGCAGTGCCAAGGTGGTGATCATTCAGAAAGCTGGTCATCATGTATATCTCGATGGCTGGGAACAATTTAATGAAATTATGAGGGAGGAGATGGAGGAGACTAGGAAAGAAACCCGGGCACGGAAAAAATAGGTAGACGTTTTATGTTATGAGGAGTCGGGAGTTTTGGAGTTTGGGTAGGGGAGTATATGAGAGGTGATGGGAAAGTAGACTTGGTAAATAGTAAACTAATGATAGTGTAGACTAGACGGCCTTTTGGGATTGGTTTTATAAAAACATGTACAGCCCGGCTAGAGCGTCTATTTACCTCATTTCGTATCTTGTTGTCTCTGTTTCGTCCGGTGTCTTTCATTCTCGCACCTTGCCTCTGCGAAGTCTGTTGGTGTCTATCCCTCAAGCAGTTGTTATTTCTTTTCTTTCTTACCAGGAGCAAGGCAGTCGTGGCATTCGTCTCAAAACACGGTACATTTCCCACTCAAAAGACTTGATGGGTTTAGTTATCCGAGTCTTATGGAGTAACCAACTCAAAATTCACCCTTCGCTTACTCAATCACTCCCTCAATCCCAAGTTTTCACTCCATCCTTCCTACCTTACCTCATCCTCCCATCCAAACGATCCATCCATCCATCCATCCTAATGAACCAAATCATACTCATGAATAGCCCGAACCTTCTCAGCCGAAGCACTGGTCTATCAAACATCAGCTCTCTATCCCCATCCCTTTTCCCCATCCCCATTCCCACACCCCATTTTATTATCCCCGTCCTCAATCAACTGAACAAAAGAAAATCTCAACTCACAGGATCAAATCGATAACCCACCCACTCCCCAACAAGTCTCTTCGCAAGTTCCAACCCAATAACCCGTTGTCCTAAACACAAAACTTGCGCATCATTACTCAACACGGCGCGTTCAACACTGAAACTATCGTGTGCGGTTACGGCGCGGATCCCGGTTACTTTGTTGGCGGCGATGGCGACGCCGAGACCGGTGCCGCAGATTAGGAGGGCGCGGTCGGCTTTATCTGTTTTGTTTTTGTTTTGATTAGGGTTGAGTGAGAGGAATATGTTTTGTTTGTGCAGGTGAGATGGATGTTGGGTGGGGGATGTGGGAAGATGGGGAAATGGGAGGGGAATGGGATGGGAATGGGAGGAAAAGGACGAACTATCTTTTATCTCCAGTGCTGCGTCGACTGCGTAGTGTGGATAGGCTTTTTTATCGTCGGCCGTATGGGGACCTACATCGTGGACTTCGAGAACGTTGGGGTTCGCGCGGAGGAGGGCTGTGAGGGCTTTTTTGTATTCGTAGCCCGCTGTACACAATCGGGCTTTGTTAGTTTCGTGGTTTCTTCATTTTTTAGTTCTTCTTACTTGTGGTTGTGGGAAAGGAAGGGGAAAGGAGGTGGTTAGATGAAAAAATGGGGATTGAAGTTATTGAAGTTATCGAAGGAGAGAGGTTGGGTTATGGCTTGATCATTTCTTGTTGTTTCAAGAGACACAGATGGAAATCTGAAATTTGTTTTGGATTCATATGCCCCTGAGAAGTAACGAATAAAACGAAGAATAAAACAAAAAACAAAATAAAACAAAATCTCACCATCATCCCCACCAACCACAATCCTCAACTTCTTCCGTTCTTCTTGTTGTTCCTGTTGCTGTTCCCCCGTCTCCGCCATCTGGAGCTTCCGTGAGCTTGAGCTTGAGCTTGAGCTTATGTGGGGTAAGCGTAGCCGTTCTCGTACAGCTGTGGGGTAAGTAGTTATGGATATCCGAAGGCTTGTATACAGTTCAGTTCAGGTCCGTCCGAGCAGCTCAAAGTATATCTCGAGAAAAGTAGTACAGAAGAGCTCGATGCGAAAGAAAGAAAAAGAGGAAATGGAAACACATCATGAGGTCTTTCTGCAACTTTTCCTGATTCGCTCACGTTTAACGACATTATACAAGGGAACGGGGTAAATTGGATGGATGGAATGGGGATGTTGTAAGACCACCCGTCCGGGAGAACAACCCCGCATGGGGTAAGAGGTACGGATTTGTGCCAGGTCGTTTTACCCCGCTATTTTTGGGGATGACGACGAATCTTATGTTTTGAAGGGTGCGTTGTTGCATATTTAGATTCTTGGTTTGGGAGTGGCTCTGATAATCTTTTCCGTACTCGAGTAAATTACTACTGTTTCTAGCCAAGGAACGTCCTGCTTGTGGACCAGAAAAAGGGAGGAGACTTAGTCGGTTGTAGATTCTAGCGGATGAGTAGTATGTTCTGCACCAAGGTGATTGATCGTATTAGTCTTGATCAATTCAACACTTTTTCGCAGTTACAGACTCCTCCTGTCATTTCAGCAATAATTATCAAATAATGAACTTCAGTCGAATAAATCCCCCACTTTCAAATCAGACCAAATTCTATTCCATCCACCTGCACCAAAGATCCAACCCGTACTAAGTTCTAACACAAGATCAGCATCAACACACAAAATGCCATCCCTCCCAACCCTCCCAAAACGCACCCTAGGAATCTCCCTAAAACTCTACTTCACACCCTCCCAAACAATAACCTACTACCACCTCCTCATCGCCCTCCTCGCCCTAGCAGAAAAAAAGAACATAAACCTCTTCCTAATCCCCTCAATCGTTTCCCTTCCCTTGCTCCTCCAACTAAACTCGCCCTCGAATCCGAATTTCCTGCCCGGAACACCCCCACCATCATCATCAAAAGAATACATTGAAACAGAAACAGAGCAAAAACTCAGTCTCGGCGCACCAAATTGCTCGCCCTTCTCAAGCGGTGCATACACAGGAGAAATTTCACCGCTCGAACTCTCACTACTAGGTTGTTCACTTGTCGAACTGGGACATGCGGAACGACGACGATTATTTGGGGAGACTGATGAGGGGGTAGCTGAGAAAGCGAAGGCTGTTTTGGAAAATGGTATGATACCTCTTATCTGTATCGGTGAGAAGAAGCATGGTTCCATCCAGGAGGCAGTGGAAGAATGTAAATCGCAAATTGCTTCAATATTAGATATCCTTGATCTCCTCGAGCAAGAACAGAAACAGGAACAGAAAGCAACAAGCGAGGAGAGGGAGAAAGATAAAGAGGTTATCTTCGCATATGAACCAGTTTGGGCGATTGGACAACCCGCCCCAGCGAGCGCGGAGTATGTCGTTGGTGTGGTTAAAAGACTAAGAGGGATTTGTGAGGGGAGAGGGAGGCATGGGATTAGGTTTTTGTATGGGGGGAGTGCGGGGCCGGGGACGTTTGAGGGGATGAGGGAGGGTGTTGATGGGCTGTTTTTGGGGAGGTTTGCCCATGATATTGAAAGTGTGATGGGGGTTATTGAGGAGGTTGGGAGTTATTGAGGTTGGGAGACCAATCCTTGGGAAGTTCTAAGGGAAAGGTAGATACCACGAACCCAAAAATCTAAAAGTATATGTGCAGGAACGAAGAAACATAAAGGGAAAATAAAAGGCTTCCTTCATAAATAGAAGACATTACATAGAGTCATGAGTATTTCCCCCTCCATTGACCAGATTAAGCTTATAACATAACTCTAAACTATTGTTAACTCACCTTCAGACCTGGGCGCCGATACAATATCTATCGTTTTATCGCGATATATCGACGATAAAAATATGTCCGATACGATTATTGTCGTTTAAAATGTAACAATATCTAAGTCATACCGGAATTTGTACTTTAACTCTCTACGTGACTCTAGGGAACTAAGCATGTAGTAAAATTAGGTGTTATCTAAAAAAAAGTATAACTATTGTAGAAATAAAAAAAGATAATACGTATAATAGTAAGTAGTCTTTCTAGATATAGTCGATCTAAGTATCTTCAAGTGAAAAGGTATAGTTATATGACAAAAACGTGACCGATGCTTATATGACAAAACCTAGGGTAGTATTACTAGTAGAATCAAGCACTCTCACTTATTAGTCAGGGTCCGGATTTAATATTTTCTACGATTGGCGGTATTTTATCGTCTATTGCTAATAATACAACATATTGTCGTCAAAATATTTCCGACACAATTATCGATCGTTGACCCCCGATATTAAATCGATAATATCGTCCCCAGGTCTGCTCGCCTTTACCTAAATTTAATTCACTAACCTACTCAAATGTCTTACAATCTATAGGCTTTTCAGCTAATTAGTTAAATGTTTTCAGTATTCAAGAACTTCGACAAAAAGATTCTTTTTTAATGATAATTAGATTTTACTTATTAAACCCCCTTTCCTCTATTTTTTATAATCTTATAATTTTATTAATACTTTAATATAATGGTTTTTCTAAAACAGTCATTAGATTTCTGATTATTTTACTATCTATTAGAAGTCTTGAAGTTGTTATTATTAGTTTAAGTAGTTTAGGTAAAGTAAATATTTTAAATCAACTACGCTAAGTCTGCTACCTGTCTTGTCGACGGGTATGCTCATCCATCACCATATCTTTACGTTATTCTCTCTACCAACTACGATGCCCAATGTTCAATATAAGATTCCGACACCAAACCTATTACCACGACGACAATCCAACAACGTAGAGCAGCCACCTCCGATCTTTAGAACCATAATACGTTGCAGATTGTGTTTAAGGAATTGGAAGAGGAGAAAGATGTATTAGAGGACGAGAGGGATCTTTCCAAGAGAAAGTACGATGAGCTCCGAGCTACAAAAGCCAGTTCGCAACAAGCCAGTCCAAGGAGGACTACCAAGAGATATCCACTTCGGGCCGCGAGTTAGTGCTTTATGAAGGCCTTTCTAGAAGTTCTAATTCTAACACTCAACCTTCGGTTTCGGGGTTTGTCGCCTCGGGTTCTCCTAAAATCCGACTGTGGGTTCTGTGGAGTCTTTGCCTTTGTTCCGTGTTCGCAGGTTGTAGACTCACAACCATTTGGCTATCATCAGTCAAACTTTTATGGAGATTCATAGGCGATGATTTGATTGTAGATTTGGTTGTAGAAGTGGTTTCCGTTCCAGCCCAGGTTTCTCAAGCGGTTGTAAATCAAGCCTAGGCGATGTTTTCTCCGGTTTGTTTACATAGTATAAGCATAGGACCAGATTTTGTAATAGATAGTTGTAGTAGTCTTCAACTATTTTACTTAGTCTACAAGGCCTTGTAATAGTCTAGTCGGTTTAACTGACCACCTATCCTGTAAATAGTTCTTTGTTACTATCTTACTCTTCCTTCTTTTCTACGTTTCTTCCTATTTGTTCCCGCTTAGAAATCTGTCTATTTAATCTCGATTCTCGCGAGCTGCTTCTTAATCTTTCTTCGGCGAGGTGAGTATCGTAGTACGATATCAAGGATAGATCGGTAGTAGTGTTAGTAGTGGTGTTAGTAGCGCTGTCGTCTGTTGAGGGGTAGGAGCGCTTATCCTAATTAGTCCGGGCTCGGATTTATAGTTGTTCCGACAATTATCGATATTATATCAAATATCGTTAAAAATACGATATCGGATCGTTAGTATATTTTGGATACGATATCTATCGTCGAGGCCACGATATAGAAACGTTTTCATCGTGCCCAAGTCTGGCGACACTAATCAAATTCAATTTCTTGATTCTCGTGAAAAGACTCATCGAGTTTGTACATAGGCGTTTCTATAGTTAGTAGTAGATATTTAAGTTTTCAAAAGAAGTAGAATAATTAGATACAGTACTTTTTCTTACGCAAATATTTAGAATTTTTCAATTTAACTTGTTCACATCACATTCTTAGAGACATGCCGTGCAACAAATTGTAGAATAAAGATAGCAAGAGCAACAATGATGAGGGGGGAGAATAACAATCTCAATAACCTGCCCAAAGAAAAAATCATAATAGTAGGCGCTGGTCCCTCCTGCCTACTTCTAGGCATCCGAAATTAATGTGCTTGTTTCAGTTCTATATCTTGGAGGAAAAGGTTGTTTTCAAAGATATAAAACAAAGGTGCGCAAATTGTCGCTAGAATCAATCGATACAGCTATCTTGATATTCTTCCTAGTAAAGCAATAATATAGGTGAGATATTTTAGATATAACTGGTTGCTCTCGTTATCGGTTGGTGACGCAGAGAGCTTGCCATGAATCGCCCTTTAGAGGAACATCACCATAGCGTTTCTACCATATTCATAGTTCTGGGCATGGCTGGTTGAGACCAGAGATTGAGAACCCACTCAGGGAATGGAACGGAAATGCAACGACGACCAACAATTATCTAAGGAAGTCTGGTCCAGGAAAGAGCGTGTAAGTGGCTCACGAGTGGCTTTACGTTGTTTTCCTGAGCAGGGAGGCGAACAAATTGATGTGCTGAATGTAGAAAATTGTATTCAAGTACTCCGTAGAAGACGCTTCTCCTTGATGCAATCTAAGCTACTTCTTTGATACAACTATATAACGCGGCTCTGCTGTTCTCGCTTCGCGTTGCTATCTTTTCCTCAAATTTCCAGAGAAGGGACCTTTCTTGGTTTTATGCGACTTCGCTCCCGACCAAGATGGCCAAGAATTTGGTGACGGCTGGATATATATGTCCAAGATTCTTTCATGTCTGATTGCTTATTTGACAATATATCTCCCCTCATCCACTTCCTACAGGCCTTGCTATTCCACTCAGATTAACGACACCACCACCCATGCCCCTTCGTTCGTGTTGAACCCATCCAGGCACTTCGACAGCTCTTCCCTCTCGTTCCGCCCTGGCCTTTAGCACTTCCCACACATCCGGAAACCCTGCCTTCAAAGGACCTCCCCTTTGCTTCGCCCCTAAAATGGCGAACTTTCCCTGGTTGTGACTGATAAATCCATGTAAAAGACCCTGCTGTACAAGACTCGCCAGAATTGACTCAATCTCGATTATATCTGGCATTTTGTTTCCAAAGATTGTCCCCTCCTGCGCCCTCAACCTTTTGCGACCGCTCATTGGCGCAACCAAATCTGGACTTGTCATGAATATGGTATTTGTATGTGTTCGACCCGACTGCATCAGTGATATATTGTCAACCGGTCTCTCCCATCCTTCCAACACCTTCTGGCAGTACTGAGCTGCGGCAACCAGATCAACAATGTCGAGCGTGGGTGCTTTGCGTGAATTGGGATCAGTAGGAAATTGATATGTGAGCAAGAAGATCCTACGAGCAAGTGACCGCCACACCAATATCTCACAGCGGGAGAGTATTGGGAGCAGAATGCCCTTGTTGAAGAACCACTCTTGGTTGCCAGACTCTGGCCCCAAAGCACGTTTAAATGCAACAATATCACCTTTTCGAATTGCCGCTGAAATGGGCGCAAATTTTGCTAACAAGTCTGCTGCTTCCGGCCGGCTCATGAACGCCTGGGAAGGAAATCGGCCCAATATCATGTTGGTGGCCATCAAGTATATCAGAATACTTCTTCTCTGGTTTATACATTGAGCAAGGCATTGATCATATGCCGATTGTAGAGTTAGTTGTGCGCGGTAGAAGTGATTGTTGGAGAACAAGAAGCGGCCGAGATAGTATAGATAAGTTACACGTTGACTTGCTGGATAAAGTCCGAGGGGAGGCGAGTGTTGTGTGATGTTCGTGAATAGTTGATTCGCGAGACGAGTTTTGCGGCACTACAATGTTAATCAGAAAGTTTGGCCAAAGATATTCAAAAAGGGTTTGTCTTACCTGGAACAGAAGCTTGAGAACCATATTTGCAAAGGAGTATATCCCAATCTTCTTCCCCTCGGGTCTCCCATCGCGTCCTACTCCATTTCTATTGGAGCTTCTTTCCGTAAGGCACATGGTGAATGCTCTTTGTATACACTCAGCGGTTCCTTCTACCAATGTTTTCCTTCCCTCTCCTTGGTCCGAATCTGCCATTTTACGAAGCTTCCGTGTGAGGTCTGGTCTTTTATCCAACATCATGGCTAACTTTGCCAAATTCGACGACAATTGCATGACCGTAGGCAAGACGACAATGCCGTAGGAGGGATTCGAGAGAGAGGTAATGCAGGCGCTGCAAGAAACCGTTAATTGATTGTTGCGAGCGTCGGCCGAGAGTACCTACTTGACAACAGAGGTGAGCTGCGAATGCGTTTCAAGCAAGTCTCCAAAATCGACATCTCTCCAAAACTCCAGGTATTCCTTCATGAAGGCCAAAAAGCCCGGCCACACATCGCCTTCGTCTGGGCCGCCATTATCATTTTCGGGAATGAGCCTCTCGATTTGCTTCTCGAGCCGACTGCTGTCGCGGTAGTAGGTCTTTAATTCTTGGCTGAGTTGAGCGAAATGGTCGGGCAAGGGAGGTTCGACTCGAAAGTATAGCTGTAATTGGGTCGCGTCCTTGGAGCGAAGAAAGGATGATATAGACTTGAGAAATTCATCGACGATAGCCATGTTCGTGTTGGCGATTGGAGGCTCGAAATGGGCACTGGTAGGTTGTGATGGGAGTTGGCCGGAGATCTGCGATGGGTGGTGACTGGGGGGGATGGTATTTTATGTTACGAGTACTCCGTACATTTGGAAGGAAACGTGGAATGATTCACGGCGGAGATACATTGGAAGAATTGAAAGGAAGAATTGAAATTGTCTATTGTATATTCATTGAGGTGTTGATAATGCGAGTACTCGAGTACTTCTGCAGGACAATAGTAGGTAGCTCGAGAGTTGCTACTAGAGCTTTGTACTCAGTACCCGCATGCGGCTAGCCAGTGGATGAACTCTGGGTGAATATAAAGCTTGGCACTGACTGCTGGTGGTGAAGTCTTCAAGGTTTGCACTTAGGGCTCACGTGCCTCTCCAGAATTGTACCTAGGTGCTCATCCATTCATCTTCACTCACTCCTGACAGCCTCTCATACTTAATCTTGGACGCCTGTAATGACCCGAGTAGCGGTCGACCTGGATCAGAAGTGCCAGAGCTAGGTCTGGAAAGCCAGCGGTGTACTACTTGCTGCAGTTCCGGCAATCCCATTCTCGTTATGTCCTGGCAGTAGTATATTGTCACCGTCTCAAGATTGCCATCATTCTCGAAGGCTAGAAGAGTCTGCTTTATAGCCACCAAGAAAGCTTCAAACACATCCTGGAAGGCCACTCGAACGCGCCCTTGGCCTTCGAATTGCCATGGTAGTAGCTTGGTTGGAGGGCGATAACCAAGGGCCAGTTTTCTGATCTTCTTCAATTCTGGGGCCGTCTTCCAGGGACTCAAAGAGTGGACAATGTCTTGAATATAGAAGGTATCACGTTGGAAGTCAACCCAGATTCTTGGGCGACCCCAGCCACTCTCCATCCACTGCTTGCTTTCCTCCGAGTCCCAGCTCTTGCATATCTTACAAATACCGCTCCCTCTTTCATCACCACCTCTCTTACTGCAAAAGGGCATTCCTCCAAAGGCCAGTTCGTATCGTTTCAAGGCAAGCTCTCTGCTTTCCTGACATACGAAGAGAGCAGCCGGTCCCACCGGAGTTCTGGGCTTCGCTTCTGCTACGAAATCCTTGAGAAAGAGCATGTTCACGAGGTCTATATCTCGATCGTCTCCTGTGTAGGAATGCATTCCCTGCCGTGCGACAAATATGTTCCAGCCAGGGTTCGACTCTGGTAGTCCACCAACGTGGCATTGCGAGTAAATTCTGGTGATGGTCAAGGTGCGTGGCTCAAACGTCTCAAGCCATATACGTTGGCGGATCTCATATGGAAGTTTGGAGAACCCCCATTCTGTTGTATCGGTGGTCCCGGGAGCATTTCCCATCACTTTCTCTATTGCTGGTGTCTGGTTGTCTGCGGTTGTTGACTTTAAGGACTGGTCCTGGCGTGGCTCGTCTGGTTGAATCTGGTGCTCCATGTCGCTGGCCACTTATTGAAATCTCAACGTCTGTGTTTGATCGAGGTATGGTAGCGAGGTAGGAGTCGCAGATATCGTTACGAAACTTGATTGAAAGTCTTTGTGGTCTTGTGGCGATCAGTTGCTTGGCTATTTAGGTTTGTTTTCTGGGTTGAAGAAGGTATTGTCGGTATATATAATAATGAATGCTCTATGATCGCTAGGACGTGACTCCCACAGAGTGGGTCACCCAGATTCCCACTCCAGGACTAGCGTATTATTGTGTCTATAAGTACTCGGTACCTAGCTAGTCATACTTGTTTTGGCATGCTGTCTTACATCAACCATGCGAAGAACTCTATACCAAGGGAATCAAACCAGAAAATGTGTTACGAGTTCCATCTGGGTGACGAAGGCTAGGTACTTATGACTCTGTATTGTGTTCTATTCACGAAGGAAGCTTTTGAGAACCAGTGGCAATTTTATCGCGGTTCCTCAGCCACCAGGTCTCGGCCGTTTTTGGTTCCAACCTCCCGGACCCCCCTTCCATCAAATCACACCCCTCATACCTACCGCACAATCAAAAGGCGTAGGGTGGGTGGGTGAGTGGATGGGTGAGTAGGGAGAGCTATCGTACTACCGCAAGCCTTTATAAAGAGGGTCTGAGGTACTGAGATAATGGTAGTCCTAGTACCAATGAAGCTTATATCTATCTTCGCTAGAGGAAGGTTGCCTTTTCAGGTACATTGTAGTACGCGAAGTCTACTACTTATCCTATCTGCTAGGAGATCTAACTAACTTTTCTTGTACATTTTAAAAGTAAGTTAAGTAACAGTAGAACTCTCTATCCCCTCGATGCCACATATGTACTGTACGTTTGGATTTTGAAGTTGGTCGTGTCCACCTTTCGTCTTGGAACTTGCTCGGTTCAGGTTCACTTTTGCTTTTCGACACAAATAAGCTTTAAAGGGGGCTTATTTTAGACAATAATCACTCAAATAGGAAATCGCAAACCTAAAACTCGAAACGTACATGTGTGGCATCGTGGGGATAGTATACAGTAGTACATAAATATGTAGTTATATCTACTACTCTAGTCTAATCTAAATGACATAAGCAGTTGAGTTGTTCTCCTTCACGCTGCATAACTATGTTTTATGAACCATTGCTCTATCGTTCGCTGAGCATAATAGCTTCATCTTTTCTCAATTACTTGAAGACCTGGGGACCATTTTATAATGCTCTTACGAAATCTGCTAGACAAGCCGAAAGCTGTCGCTCCATAGGTGAGTATACTAGCACTTTTATAGTAGTTGTTCATATTGGGAATTGCTTGTAAGTTGTTTTGTGGTACGGTTTCATTGCATGGTTGAGTATAAGGATAACACATTAAGGATTTGTACAGTTCTTAGGTCGAGCGAGTATCATAGACTATAGAGGTTCATAAATAAAAAGCCATTGGCGTTCACGTCACCGACAATAGCCAACAATCAACTTAGTAATGCTTGGCTCAACCATTCGCATTTTTTATACTAGCTTCTCAAAACCCCTCCTCCATTTTCATACCATGAACAGGCGATAGTCTAAAAGCTCTTCCCAACATCATAATTCTCCCCATTGTTTATCCCGAGACTATGTCTCAACTTATCTTCAGCATCAACTACTCGCCTTGGCAGTCCATGACCAATCCCAAAGAACACGAAGAATGCCCACTTCCACCTAAATGGATTGATAGCAATGCAGAATGTGAACCACCATACGAGTTCCAGATACGTGAAGAAGTCAAAGGCATTAGTGGGCGCGAACTTCTTTAGAACTCGTGTCATATCGATCCAGCGTTGCATCCAGAAAGTGCGTGGTCTAGTGAGGGGGTCGGAGAGGAACATGAGAAGAATTCGTGTGTAGATTCCGATGTGCCAGTTTCCGACTGTTCCAATAGCATTTACATATGTACTGTATTGATTAGCTGATTTTTCCTTCAGACTTTGGGGAAGAACAGACCAATTATTACAACAAATACTTGGATGTTGTGGTGGAAATGTCTGCAAGTACCAATTTGGAGGAGAGTATGGCTCCTCGAAATTCTTTTCCGGCAGGAAATTCAACGAAGGACGATCAAAGCCCGTTGCCATAACCACGATATCACCCTTAATAACTTTCTCCTTTCCAGGGCCATCAACAGGAACGCCCTTTGCTCGGAGATTGAATTTGATTCCATCCTCTGTGAATCCCTTGATATCACCTCTCAGCCATTCAGCTTTTCCGGATCGGATTTTATCCATAACATCCGAATTCACCATTGGTGTTCCTGTGAATAATCCCTTATCCGTAGGAGCGAGATCCTCGAGGTCACGATAGAAGAACTTCTTCAACAGTAATTCTGGGATCCAGGAGAAGATTGTTTCGCCGCCGAAGACGTTGAGAGAAAGAATTACATTTACGAAGATGTTTCGAGGTATGATCCACTTATCACTTCTCGCTAGGATGTAAATCTTTTCAGCTTCCTCGTGGGCCGCGAACTCAAGAGCCTCGACGGCGCTGGCACCGCCTCCAATTACAATCATTGTTTTTCCTTTTGCTTGTTTGCCATCCAGGTCTGAAGAGTGATATATTTCACCTTTGAAAACCTCCTGTTTGGGAATGTGTGGCATTTTCGCCTCTCCGCAGGTTCCTACTGCAGCAATTATTCCATCGTATCTTCCTTCAGAGGTATTATTAATAATCCAACGCCCCTTATCGTCTTGGTAGACCTTCTCGACAGGAGTATTGAACTTTGTTTTCGACTCAAGGCCGTACCGTTTCCAGAGTTCGGTGATTTGAGAGACGATTTGTTCGCGATTGGGATAGGCTCCCGTCCACTTGACAGAAGGATGAAATCGGTACATCAAAGAATGGATTTGAAGACCAGAAGTATTGTTGACTTTCTGTGCAATCATTAGCTATTTATTCTTTACAATTAGTGACCATTTGGTAATAGCATACACTCCAGATGCCACCAAGATGCTCCCTGGGACCAGCCTCGAAAATCTGAACATCAAATCCATGACCAACGCAATGTGAAGCAGCAGAAACACCAGTTAATCCAGCACCGATTATTGCAATTTTTGGCCTTCCCAGTTTCCCTTCTGGTGCTGGAGGATCAGGAGAGAATATTGTATCAATAAGCCACTGAATGATTTGGTAGAGAAACACAAAGGGATGAAAGACCGGACTCTCCATTTTGAGAACTGGTGCAAGTGATTGGTAGGTATAAGAACATGAATTGAAAACTAAAGGCCCTTTCTAAGAAGGTGCTCGCTGGGGAATGAACCTGTAACTCATCGTTTCAAATTTCAAGCTAGCATCTGAAAAGGTATGACGTAGCTTTGAATTTACTCTACGGGGCCGGGATTTTGTCGGATACTTTGATCTCACATGTGAAATTCTCCCCCATCGCTGCCCCTTTTTTGGCGAGAGGGCCTCATCAACTTTTATTTTTTATCTAGACGGTGGCCGGAAATGAGGATGCTACGGGAAACCAGCAACCGAGAGATTGTATGTTAACCTAGAGAATGTGGGGGGAGGTCTTACCTATCCTCGAATGTCCGGCTGAAAGGAGAAGCATTGCTGTAATGCCCGTATATTCTTTTTGGAAACATATTGAACATTTCAGAATCCGTAGAAAGACTGGGGTTATGAGAAGACCACCTTTGGGCGATCATGTCTAAAAACATTGACATAATTAAAAGGATAAGTCTATGCTAATTTGGAAAATTGTTCCTTTTTGGTGGAGGCCAGTTGCAAGATGTATGGCAAATTGAAGTTTGAGATACGTTCACGTCACTCTTCAAGTCTTGAAGTTTTTGATTACTTCATAGTGAATATCTCTTCTGGTAAGTGGTCAAATAGGAAATAAAATATGGGTAATACCGGTAGTGAATATTCCATTCCATCCATTCATTGTGGCTGTGCCCCACAATTAGATTTGAATCATCATAAATAATACCTTGAACACCTTCAGGGACATCCAAAATGCCAAACAATCATACAGATAGAAGTTTCATGATTATGTTGATCAGAACGAATATTCACAGCTAGTCACATCCAACCTTCTCCACGATTCATCTAACACTGTCCCCCAAAATAAACCACACAATTCCACCCACCAAGTTCAAGAGAACTACTTCGCCTTTCATACAGGAAAATAATACAACAATGGACAGAAGCCATTACATACCCCACGATTGCTACAGTGAATACCAAGAACGTCTTCAAGCACAAGTGCGAAATGTGAAAACATCGCTATTGAACTTCGATCCCTTGAGCCAACTCCCGCCATGGCTGGTCCACCCGGAAAAGTTGAGCAACGATGCTATTTACTACGCCAACAACTCGCCATGGTATCAAATACAACTGGAGAACGCTCGACGGGATCCCAGTTCACCAATCTACTCGCAGCACAGTTCGCCAAAACCCCACAGCGGAGGAGAAGAGGAAGAGCATCGTGAGGAATCAAGGCGTCTGGCTCAGGAAGAAGATTGCCGTTTCAACACAAAGCATGAAAGAGAGGATGAAAATGAAGCAGAAGAATTGGTCCGGTCGACAATAATGCAGAGAGCGACGAGGAATGGCAGCACGAATCACTTTGCGCTAGTGGAAGGATTATCAAGGCCAGCAAGCAAGAAGAATCATGGCTTGCAACCTCTTTGGAATTGTTGGAAAGTCTGAGTCTTGCGAGGAGTAAGGGCGACAAGCCATACACTAAGTCTCCAAGAGCCGAAGACGAAAAAGAGGAAAAAGCTGAATACCAAAATTCTCTCGATGAAAGCTGGAATCTTGGGGAGGTCGAAAAGAAACTCCACAAGAGTCGAAACAATGAAGAGTTTCTTTATGAGAAGGCTCGGAGAAGTCGCAGGAGTACCTTCCCTCCGATTCAGAGACTCAGCAAATCCCAGGAAGAGATCGCACAAGCGAAAAGAAAAGAAGAAGCGTCCCGGAACACTTCCAATAGAACACTTCCAATAGAACACTTCCAATAGAACACTTCCAATAGAACACTTCCAACAGAAAATTGACAACGGAAGCTCCAGACATGCAGCAGCGACCAAAGGATTCGTTCTTCTTTGTAAGCAAGGTAGTACAAGAGAAGAGCCTGTGAGATGGTACGACCAGGGTGATGAAACAAGGACTTAGATAGTTAGAACCTACAGCAATAAAGAATCTGGGATTTGCATCAGTCTCTGGTCAGACTCGCTGGTCTGTGTAGGTTCTATCAACAAGACGTATTCTTGGTAAAGAAAAATGAATTTGTTAGGTGGTGAGTGTGTTTTCATGAATTTAAATTTTGGTGAGGAGTCACTAGATAAACATTGTAGTCATGAATCAAATTGATAAAATAGAGAGTGTCCGAACAGCTCTTTTAAAGCAACGCGAATATATAATAAGGCCTCGTGATTTGATATTCGTTTGGTAGAAAACGCACAGTTTTCAACGAGGAACATACTGCACTTACAGTAGAATCAGTACGAACTGAGGGTGTGCTATTTTGAACATCTCTATTTCTCATACTCCATAAATCTATGTCCAAAGATACTCAATCCTCATCATCGTCATCGAAAGTCTCAAGCTGAAAGGCGGTCTTCTCTTGTGGTCTGTGGATACCAGCACTGGAACTCATTCTTCTCTCCATAGCTTTACGTCGCTCTTCTTCCATTCGCGCCAATTCTTCTGCCCTCTTCAAATCCTCTTCCTCCTGGATTCTCTTCCGCTCAGCCTCCAGCTCCGCGCTCTTCTCTGGGTCAAATGTGGCAGGGTCAACTCCTTTGTTGATCAAGATTTCAATGCTAGCCAGCGCACCTCTTCTGATAATATCCTCCGAAGGCCATGGAACGAATGGTGCTTCTCCGGGCGCGTTTAAGTATTGTGTCCATTCAAAGGGCAGAGCTGTTTGTGAAGGCGGTTCTGTGGGTTGTACGACGGCAGCTGAGTTTTCGCCCAATGATGGCGTCCCGGTCGTTTGAGCATCCACGCCATTAATAGGTCCCACCGGAGTAGAGTTTCCATTTGTGGGGGGTTGAGATCCGGGCTCCTTGGGTGTATTGGTGCCTGCTTCTCCAGTGTCTGAGTTACTCTTCGCCTCGCCTTCTCTATATGTGCTCGGGAGCGTGAATTTGCTAATTCGACGCGCGTAGGACAGAAGTTCAGAATATGAGACGGTGTTGGCAGTTGCGGGGAAACTGGTGGAAGATGTTGCGAGTAGCTCTTGACGGGTGGTGGTGAGGAGGATCAAAGTATCGCGGATTTGAGTATCGAGCTGTTCGGAAGTGCCACGTAACTCCTGTATTCTGGCATAGTTGGCCTGGTGTTTCGAGACTAGCTATCGTTAGAGGATATTGAAGAATGGTAACAAAAGCAGTTTTGCTAACCTTGCTCGAGGCCTTGGCTAAGCTCTTTGTCGGCTTCGACAAGATCATTGGCGTGGGCTGTCGAAGGGTTGTAGGTTGAGAGTGATTGAACAAGAGTTGCAAGAGCCTTCTCTACTCGTGCGAAACGTATATCAACTATCTCATTCATCGTGAAGATTGCGCGGTGTTGTTGCATTGGCTCGCGATTTGACGGCATGGATAAAACAGAGGTATATTCTCCATTGGGACTAGCTTAGACCGCGAAATCAGGTGATTCCAACATCAACCTTCTTCTCAAACTTGAATTCACTCCTCCCATCTGGAGGGTTTTGTAACTCTTCTTCGCCAGTGAATACTTGATGGCCCTTTTCTCTCTATCTGATCTCGGATGGTACCATTGATTCCACGGTCTAGATCGTCAGTTGTGCCAAATGCTGTCCTCCAAGGAGTAGCAGATCTGCCTAGAGTCTTGGTCTTGCATATTTAGGCGCCTGGAAAACGTGGAGTGACACTCGTAATGGCTGACAGGGTGCGAGTTAGCTTGATTCAAGCTTCTGTCATGAATTCTTATAAATCTTCTTTCCCAAACCCCTAGTCTGTCTAAGGTCTCCTATTTCATTTCATGGTGTGTTTTTGTTTACAACCACAACTACAATATTTGTATTTCAGATAAACAAAAAAAGGCTATACATTTTCAAACTTATATGATTGAGACTGTTTATATTTTGGCATCTTTCCACCGTTCCTACATAACGACTTCAATTAGACCGAGTCCTGCTTCAATTGAGGCACATTCATAAGCAAAATGAGTCCCGTCTCAACTATTGTTAACTCACCTTTGCACAACCACTACCTAGATTCAATTCACTAACCTGCCCAAGTATCCTACAATCTGTAAAATTTTCACTTATTCCTCGCAAGACTAAGTTTACTAGTTGGCCTCGGGGTATACGGGCTGCCTAACTATCTAAAAATCTTTTCTCAAAACTGATTAATTTCTCTGATTGGTCAAAACAACTTTCTAAACATTTGATTTTGATATGCTCAGAGCCCAACCAGTAGTCTACCACCCATCTTGTGTAGCGAAATGGCGTGGTATAGTCATAACATCTTATGGGAATTTAGGCGCCGGTTTTTGAGTGCTACCTACCTTTTTGAGATATGTGCAGATATCTAATGCAGCCTCCACTCAAAGTGCAAGGATTGGAGGCGCTTTGCTGGAGACTGACCACAGACCAACTCCAGTTTATTATGGAAAACGTGCTCGTAATTTTTACATATACTGTAGACTTTTGGCATATCAATCTGAGGATTATGGTAGCCACCTTTGAAAATATACTTACATGAAAATATCAAGACATATATAATAAGAGAACTTACTCATGGTTGGACGTCAAGGTTTCTGGAGCCAGAACTTCGGAATTTTGGGCTACAATTCTATACATGACAGCACGAGCTGACAACAAGAAAAGTTCTTCGTTTGTTTTCGTGTCCAATAGATCGTCGTGGTTCTCGTTCTGTGGCTAGAATGCATCTGCAGGGCTCTGTGTGAGTGTAGACGGCAAAGACAAAACATCAGCCTTACGAGATTTCATCATATTTATGCTTATCAGATGGCAAGGATCTTTTATAGTACAGTAGTACATAGTTTGGAATAGACGTGTTTGTTTTTAAGAGAAGTATCGAAGTATCGATTGCTGAGGCACTTCAAAAGTCCGGCAAAACAGCCCTCTATTTTTTGTGCGCAATCATAAGCACAAGCGGTGTCCAAACACAGCAAGTGAAACCGCCACTGGTCCAAACTAAGCGAGACTTACCAAGCGCTTGCAAAGCCAGATGTACTGTACTTGAGGAGAGATTGGGAAAAGAATAAGAAAAAGGTATAAATATATACGAGATTTATTGTAGTCGAATGTAATATTATAAGTTATTCATTTATTCTGGAGCTGTGAGTTGTGAGTTGTGAGTTGTGGAGGCGGAGGTGAACGGTGGAGTACTTGTACTGTTTTTGCTCCGCCCCTATTACGGCAGCCAAAATCGCCACATTTTCGGTCCTGTCATAGCATCTTGAGGCTGCCCCGCGATGCTTGCGCCCACTTCATCTCCTGCAAACAACTGATCAATTACCACAACACAGCCCTGCAGAAGTCATATTGGCATTAGAAGTTTTGTCGCAGAGCTGTGCTCCTGACGTAGCTGTCGCCGTCGACCGAATCTGGTGGCCTAAGACCCGTAAGACCGCTACTGTTGCGCTGCGCTGCCTTGCGGAGCCACGATACCAACACCCAGTCAAAAGGCGACCTCTGCATACCGTCCCAGCCAGAATTGTCCATTAGGCAAAAGCTGCAGCTTGGAGGGTCTATGAATCACACAGGTATGTCTCGGCCAGCCTTGTCAGAAGCCTTGGTAATAACCGTAATTGACCTTTGCCTCGTCCAGCTTCCTCACCTTCTTAACCATCCCACGCTCAATCCACCACCAAACGACCGAATATTTGATCCTGCGAAATCAGCGCATCAAGAAGGCATACTTGAGACTCAGAGATAATTAGTTGTTAGGGACGCCAAGATGGGAAAGTCGTAAGTCAAGGTCTTCTTTTACTCAATGCGCGCAAGGCTCGTGGCACGGCGCAACGACAACTCGCAATCAAGTTGCCTCGACACATCAAGACATCTGTCGCAGAATGCTTCCGATCCAGGATCCCTAGAGCCAAAGTTATCAGAGTACACATTAAGGGCCAAACCGACGTCACTATCCTCAAAAACCCCAGCCTATCCGCGATTAAACAAGCACCATCGGTTGGGTTTTATGTGGACGCCAACACCCCTTCTCAAACGCTGTCGCTCACAAGCAGGCGTAGATTGAGGTTCACCAAATTCATAGTCGCTCTTCACATTTCCATAACCTCTCTCTTTCCTATGCTCGTTATTGTTCTCAGTATAAGCGGCGTTCTATCAAACCTCTCGTTGGATCCAAGGGCATATTTTGTGGCATGATTGTCTTGCGCAAGCGACGTCGCTGACATGTTATTTTCAGTCAATCCAAGCTCTCTCAAGAGCAACTTAGCGAACTGCAGCGGTCGACTCATTTCGACAAGAAGGAGCTTCAGCAATGGTACAAGGGCACGTGTCACTCTCCGATTGCCATGGCTTCATTCTAACAGATCATAGGTTTCCTGAAGGACTGCCCGTCTGGAATGCTTACCAAAGAGGAATTTCAAAAGATCTACAGGCAATTCTTTCCTTTTGGTGATCCTTCGTCATTCGCAGATTATGTATTCAACGTCTTCGATTCAGATAAATCCGGTTCCATTGATTTCAAAGAGTTCATCTGCGCACTGAGCGTCACCAGTCGAGGAAAGATGGAAGACAAGCTAGACTGGGCATTCCAGCTGTACGATATTGATGGAGATGGAAAGATTAGTTATGACGAAATGTTGGCGATTGTTGAGGCTATCTACAAAATGGTACGTTTGTCCCGAGGCGCCAATCACACTTGTGATTCTTACACAATGGCTGTTGTGGTTCTTTAAATTCCCTTGATCTCTAATAAATACTGATTCCATCAAAGGTCGGTTCGATGGTCAAACTACCCGCGGACGAAGACACGCCTGAGAAGCGAGTACGAAAAATCTTCCGGATGATGGACAAGGACGAAAATGGAAGTTTAGATATGGAGGAGTTCAAGGAGGGCAGCAAGCGTGATGAGACGATCGTATCCGCTCTTTCTTTATACGATGGTCTTGTCTGATTTCGTTTCGGCCTTGTTTCACCGAGCACTTTCCTGGGGATGATATTAGTGGTGGGTGGATGAGCTAGATGTGAATGGGAGTTTACAGATCTCTCTCGAGGAGGAATTGGTTCCAGCTGGGATTTCTCTCTCGTCCCTTTTTGTATGTTTTTGCCTACTGCTTACTGACGATATGACCATACTTCATGACTTGATGATTAGCCCTGTCGGCATGAAATCGATTGAGTAGAATGGCCAGCATTAGTGCTGCTCTTTTTTCCTTTGACCTTCTCTTTTTGTACAGGCATGCTTTTAGCGTGGTATAGCATGTAAGGAATCGAAATTTTGAATCTTTATCTCGGGTCTATTTTCTTTGATATATTTTTCTGGTCACTGGTGATTGAATGTAAATTGAAACCCCTTTGCCACTCGCTTGGTCAAGTTGGGCTAACAACCAGCTACCGAGGTAATAGGTAGCTTGCTAGGGTGCCTTATATGGCAGGGGTCTATTTGATTGTAATCGAGTACTCGTATTAGTACTCAAGTATTAGCACTAGTAGTCGAGTATTAGTACTCAAGTATTAGTACTAGTACTCGAGTAATAGGTACCTGCTTTAGGCACCCGCACCAGGTGGGAGTCCCGAGGGAATCGGAGGGATCCCTGAGGGAGCCGCAGCTGATTAATAAAGTGGGTACCTATATGTTGATACTGTACCTACTCTCCTGGACTGATTACCCAATCAATTTCCAATGCTGACTTTTTGCGCTGGCGGGATCCCACCGCCTCACAGGTACCTGGATGTGGGAGTACAGTAATGGAACACAACCAAACTCCAAACTCCGAGTAGGAACCTATTTGTGACGGTAAGTCCATCTCTATTGTCTCCTATAAAATTCCCCATCTTCCCCCCCAGAAGTCCAAACCTCCTTCATGCAATTCCGCAATCGCACTACGGCTGCTTTTTTCTCGGCTGCTCGCCTTTTCCAGCAACCCCTCAGTCTCAGTCTATTCTCCTCAAACCAAACCTCGTCTCTCACCACAATGACGACCCGCGCCCCAGTTATCGCAGTCTGCCATGGAGGCGGACCTATGCCATTGCTTGGAGATCCTGCTCATGCCGATCTCATCAAGTCGATGTCTAATGAAGTTCCTAAGACCTTACAATTGGGCACCCCAGACGCGCCAAAGGCGATCGTGCTGGTTACTGCTCACTGGACCACACGAAACCCCAAGATTAGTTCCGCAAAGAAACATGAACTGTATTATGACTATTCGGGATTTCCGCCCGAGACGTACAAATTGAAATACGAGGCGCCTGGAAGTCCAGAGGTTGCAAAACAGGTGTATGATTTGTTGCAGGGAGCAGGATTTACACCTACGATGGACGAGGAGAGAGGTATGTGCTTGCCTTCCATATGAGATTGGCGTATGAGGGGGTTCTAATTGTTGAATAGGCTGGGATCATGGTGTTTTCGTTCCTCTCACTTTGATCAACCCCAAAGCCGACATTCCTGTCGTCCAAGTCTCTGTCCTGAACACCGAGGCAGCCTCCGACCATTATGCTATGGGAAAAGCCCTCGCGCCTCTTCGCGACCAAGGAATAGCAATTGTGGGCTCGGGAATGCCCAACTTCCACAATCTGCGCTTGATGTTCTCTCTGGGTCATTTGTCGGAAAAGGAGCGAAAGCAAGTCTTGGACAGAAACGCGGCGTGGAGTAAGGACCTCACCAATGCGGTCAGCTTGGAGAGTAGTGATGAAAGGGGAGAAACACTGAAAACGTGGAGGAAATTCGATGGTGCCTTTGAAGCCCATCCTCTGAATGGGGGAGAGCATTTATTTCCCCTCTTTGTATGTGCGGGTGCTGGAGGAGAGGGTAAGGCTCATGCGCATATGGATATGCTTGGTGATTCAAAGCACTTTACTTATTCTTGGAAGTAAGTGTTTGCTTTTGTATGTGGTATGAGTTAATGAAATTACTTTCCGTTATGATTTGGTATGTCTTCTTTTCATGTCTTGATCTTTGCGGTTAGTGATCAGGACCTCGCAAAATGGAGGATCAACTGGTACTGAGTTGATTGAAAATCTGGACAAGAGAATCTCAGGGTAGTTGAGTCCAACGCTGACATATCAGTAATCCGGGTGAGTCAACAAGTAATTGAGCATTCAAGTGGTATTTTACACTTCTACCAGCAGTAAGGCAATAAGTTGGAAGTTTTCAAGTCTCTTGCGACATCTAGATAAATCTACAACGCTTATTCTCTTGCGTTTTTAGAGCAGTCAAGCAACGGAATGAGGTCGTCTATTTCAAGAAGTCGCGAAGGGATCTTGCATCCCCTTATGTACAGGACATCTGCTGAAAGATTTTTGTTTTTTTCGCAAATCCCCCTTATTAAGCGACCCTACAAGGCCATCCTCTTCTTTGCCAGCTTCTTATTTTTCGGCACAGTTTGCAAGTCCTATAAGACAGCTGTCGATTCAGTATTTGGTTTTCACGTTCGGCTTATTGGCAATAAATACGCTTTTTCGGTTGTTGTATTTTTACGTCTCTTATTTTCTTTTCATTGAGACGTTCTTAAAGACTTGTAAGTTAGGTGTTATTATTTATTTTCCGGGTGCTCTGTAACGTCGCGTGTGGGTAATTGTTTCTACTTTCTATTGAGAGCGATCTCCGCCATCTTCGAGAGTTCGTTGGAATGGCTCTCTGTCACCCCCCCCTTGAATAGTGGACTAGGTTGAAGTATTTGATATTCATTTTTCCTTCTTGCGACCAAGTAATCTAAGTTTTGAAGATTATGTTTGTGAGTCCCGTGCTGTTTGGGGGTTATGTTTTGAAACGTTGAGAGGTATGTTCCATGAGTAAATAGATGAATCAAATGACTAATTGTCGAGGCTTGAGTAGAGAGAGAGTAGTTGTTTCTTTGTGGTAGCGGGATATGGAAGGTTGTTTTGGAGTATTGCGAAGGAGTTTCGTTGTGTTGAAATTGTTATCTCAATTAGTATTTGGTTGAATAGAGCATATTTCGATTCGATTACTATAGAAAACCTGAATATTAATCTGGAGATCCTTAAAGAAATACTACTGTGCTAGAAAGGCTCGTATGATAGAATAAATACAACATATATAAACGATATAAAAGAATCGACTTTGAAACTTTGTTGTTTCTTTATTAACCTGCATGAGTTGTGTAATCAAGTTACTTGTAATTGGCTTTTTATATTATTAACTTTAATAGGTATCATGTGCAGAGTAATGGCCAGGCCTTTTACATTTATATCAAAGCAGTTTATATACAAGACAAGCAAGGTATATACTCTCTAGAACTATCAAACCTCAAAACACCCCTCAAAATATCGCAACAGCATTAGGAGGACTCGCCACCCCCCCAGGAACTTTCAAAGGCACACTCGCAACAAAAAAACTCCATCTCCCCTGCCTCCCACAAACCTCGCTAAGCCTCTCCAAATCAAACATCTCCCCAATGGGCATTCCCCAGCCCGCGAGCAACCACTCGTGTAGACTCCATGTGGAATCTATACGAGATTCAATAACAGGACTGCTTTCAAAACTCGGACAATCGCCTGCGACGGCGGCAAATTGGTTCTCCCATAGAAATTTCAATGTGGCTTCGGATCTTTCGATTCCGATGAAATCTGGGGTTGGTCGATTGGGAAGTGCTGCTTGGGCGGTGGGTGTGAGATTGTTGAAGGCGGAGGTGAACCCAGTGCGTAGGAAGAAGATGTCTCCCGGACGGAAGGTTATGTTTTGTTCTTTTATTATTTGGTAGATTTGGGAGAGTGGTATTACACTTGATGTGAAGGGTGAGATGGGAATGGAGTTTTTTGATGCCCAGGATGCGTAGTCTATTAATACGCCTCGACCGACAATCCCGCCACTTTCTGCCCATGCTGTTTGAGATGAGAATTAGAACAGGAATTCGGGAGAGGAAGGTTCTTGAGTGGAAAACTTACAATCGATTCCTAGCACATTCGAGTTGGTGATATCATTCTGACTTCTATCATTAAAATATCTCTTCTCAGTTTGGTAACCTATACGATATCCTTAGTATATCACTTCATTTCATCGCAGAAAGAAAGAAACGCACCAAAATGTCTAAAGCCATCCCATTGACTACCTCCCTGGGGATTAAAAGACAAGAAATCGTCATTCACAGCATCATGACCTGCTACTGGGAGAACTTGATGTTGAAATCTCGGTCTGCCATAGCTAGGATGCGAGGGTTTATTTAATGGCCAATCTAGAGATACTCGTTCTCCGGATTTTATCTCGAGTGCCGCTTTGGCGACTCTAGATGGTGTGAGGAGATTCAACATGCCGAGGACGTCGTTGGTACCAAAACGACCCCATGCATTTCCTCGTGGACCATTGGGAGTGAGGGGGAGAGAAGAAAATGAGGGAAATGCGAAGTTGGGGGAGACGCCATCTGTTGGTAGATTGAGATTGACCTTATTACGTATAGGTAGGGTTTTATGTACAGTGGAGGAATGTTGGTTCATGTTGAAGAGTCTTTTACTCAAATGGTCATGAGAGTTTCGAAAGGGGATTGAGATGATGAGATTTTCGATGACCCCGCTGCTTACGGTATTCCAGTGACCAGTGAGCCCTAACCCTAAGCTCACTGCTCACTGGGCAGTGACCAGTGAGCAGTGAGCAGTGACCACCTGCAGTGACCAATACTCGTAGGTACGAGTACTCGAGTACAGTACATGGCTGGGTACTGAGAAATTCCGGTGCACCGTCATCTGACGACACTTGAGGGTAGAATAGTTTTGGTTAGGGTTAACCTGGACCCTAACCATAACCCTAAACATACCAAGGTACCTAGGTACTATTCGTGCAGAAGAACATCATCTGGTCCCAGGATACTCGAGTCACAATACTTGAGTCACAATACTCGAGTACATGCAAGATGAGATCACCGGAATCGCGGAAATTCTTTTGGCCGATGATGCGGTACTGATGCGGTACAGAAATCTGGGTTGATTCAAGAAAGTTAACCTATGCCCCACCCTACCTATATACAAGAATTGAAGAACCCTAACCCTAACCCTAACCCTAACCCTAACCCTATCCCATATCCATCATAATAATCATATCATCAACCATCTACAGTCTCGCTCTAATGCGAAGGTCATCACCTGACGATGTGACCTTCCTACTAAACCTCTCGGATCTTTCCACATCGGCCTCTTCCAGAAAGAACCTCAGCATGACTGACGCCGCCCAAACGGAATCGTCATCCTGATCCACGGCCGCCAAAGCTTCCCTCTCGTAATCCTTCCCCCATTTTTTATATCCGAAAACCTTAACGGTTTCTCGATTCACCATTCGATCGAACTCGGCATGCCCTTGAAATGTTAATAGGCGACCCTTCTTCCACACTCCTTCTACCGCGCACTTCTTCGTCCGTCCTATCGAATGGAAGCCTCGAGGCAGAGCGGATAGTGCGACGTGGTCTAGATGAACGAACTGCTGTCGCATTTGTTTAGGGTTGTTTTTGTTGGTTGTGACGGGTCCGAAATGTGAGAGAAATGCTGGAGAGAGATCGACTGGCTGGACGCCCAACTCCCATCCCTCTGCCGATACAATGTTTTGTCCTGGCGCCGAAAATAATGCGTGGCAGAGTATCTGGTGGCCAAAGCAGGCCCCAAAGAGCTTTATCGAGGGATGTAATATGTATACTCCTGCGCGATGGTTAGTTCAGCTCTATATAGTATATACTGGAATGGGGTCTAATTACTTCTGATAAACGCGACAAGGTTATTGATCCAAGGATCTTGATCATATGCGGCTACGGCTACATCAATCACCGTTAGTATTGGAATCCCAGGCTCAGAAGGGGACCAGCAAGTGCTTACATCCTCCAGAGATCATAATAGCATCCAGCTGGCTCAACTCTTCCCCCGACGGTTCCTCCCCCTTCACGATATCATATGCTTTGAACTCGAGCTCTAATCCCGAAAGTTCTGGTGTCTTCCTCGCTGTGTTTCTCAGGAGTTCCTCAAAAAGATCACTGTAAAGCCCTCTTTCTGCCAGTACGTTTGGGACTGGGGTATCACTGTTTAGGAGGGCGATGCGGAGAGTGGTAGCCATTGAAATATTGCTTAGGATTATAAGTGTTGTATAAGTGTTGGAGAGAAGGAGAATGGTATGCTTCAAAATACTTCTTCTTCACGTCTATCTCGTCTCTATTTACACTGTTTTCAAAATCAATTGACCCCATATCAAGCTCCAGCCAGACCGGTCACCCATGGTTTCTGTTAGCAATAATGCCAAGGCGTGGAGCGAGCGGATCCACTCAACCCCTCCTCACATCATGGGATTTGGATGGATTTGTATTCCGTAATGGGGGACTCTCTGGCCAATCGATGGTGTTTGCGCTCAAGACGTTGCGTAAAGGAGGTAAAAATATGGAAAATATGCAGTACCTGCCTCTGAAACTCAAAACCCAGTAACCGTGCGTCCGGTTTCTCTTACCTGATAAGCTTCAAGGCTTGGGGAAAGAGTGGGTACTCTGCCATGTGTTCTGTCCAATGATCTGGGCATACGTGCTTTCTACACCTGTCACTCTTTTTGGATTTTTTCCGGTCACGACTCCAAGAAATGTCTGGATGTACTTCATTAAGTGACTTACGTACCAACTTTGGGTATTTGGTAAGAGCAATTCAGATTTTGTCAAGTGACTGTCTTTTTTCGCAGCTTTCAATGCACACTCGCTGCATTCCCAAGCGGAGAAGAATATTTGTTGTTGGCTCCAGATGACGACGTTTATTAATTTTTATGCTCCTCACGTTGGGCCTTCTTCTCTTCAATGGATCATTTTTTGTTATTTCTGTTATTATTGCGTGCTTTGTGAAAGTGCAATGGTTAGAATTGTCCTCAAAGCCCGTATCGTTTAGGTCTGCTCTGAAACCAATATTCGTATAGCGTATAGCGTATAGCGAGTCTTTCCAATCCTTGAAGGCGTCAATTCGCATTGGTTTAGCTACATTGGTTGCGCAAGCACTTTGGGCTATTTGGCATAACAAAGAAACAATCCATTTGCTTTCAAAATCTGATATACCCTCTCGTTTCTAACCTCTCGATATTGCGACATGCAACAAAACTTTAAAATAGCTAGTTTTGGTGTAGTCATGTCGTGTCGGTCGAATCAGAGCTTTTTCTCGTACTACAGCTAGGACTGATTCTCTTGTAGTCAGAGAAACTCAGAAACTCTCCCCGCGAAAAGATCTTATGTAACTTTAAGTTCGCGTTGGCGGTGAGGCGGGGCGGAACCACAGAAAACATCCAGGCAGTACCCCAGATCCTCGTATTTCCCCAGAGTCCCCGCTGGGTTTTGGTCATCTGACTAGTCCGGGGCTGCATCATTTTCTATTCAAATTGCGTTGGTTCCTGAGCGACTGGAAGTTTTTAAAATCATCACAAGGGGAAAGGATTGTGCAAATCCGGGGTTGGGAAAAGCTCAGACTGTGGCAAGGATGGAGAAGAGGGTGGGAGTGGAGATACGAAAGACGGGTTAGTTCATCAAGTGGGAAGTTATATATACATTTTATTTACATATTTTGAGCTGCAAGCTTTCTCTTCTCTGTCAGGTCGTTGTGCTCGTTGCTCCCTATCAACTTTTCCGTCAATGTGCGTCGTATATAGGACAAGTCAAGCAAGCCAGAGCGGTTCATATTTGCGAGGGTCTCTAACGAACTTCTGTTCTGGACCTCGAGTCGTTGAGTCTGTAAGGCGTGACGTGACGTGTTTGATCCGGCATACCTAGGGTCGCCCCAGATTCTAGATGGTGGATTTCTTTGCGTAATGGCCAAGTTCTAGATCGTCACGTTGCCCTCTTTGATCTCCTACTTCAAAGGACTGGACATTCAGCATGCATCCGGATGTCGGAAGGGACTTTGGCTGGCTCTCAAATCTCTTGTTTACGGTGGAGTCAGTCGTCAATCTTGGAAGTGATGACTCTGCGTGTCAAAAGTAAGGCTTTTTCGCTGCGTTGGCTTCCATCATCGCTTTGGGGTACCTTATTTGCACTTCTGATTTCATTCAGGAGAGATTCAGCGGTGTTAGACAACCTATCCGTCTTCGCCCAGGTTTTGGCTCGCTTGTTTCTCGTCCCAGCCCATGAAGGGATCCTCATGCGTTGGTTGTTGTTCGGTGAAAGTTGGCCAAAGACCGTTGTCTTCTGGACTTTTCCAAGCTGCGGGTTTTTTCAAGAACCAATCTAGTCCAAGAAACGCTGTACTGGAGTTGTTAAAATGGAGACCATTCGATATATGCGAGTCTGAGAAATCCGAGTTGCTATATGGGCTTTCATCATACGCTGTAGTTCGTATACCATGCGACGACCTCATGTGAGTTGCAGTACTGGTTTGTGAATCATGGCTCAGAACAGGCATGCAAAAGGAGGAGTCCCAGAAGCCTTCACTTCCAATCCGAAGACTGTTGTCTTCTGCAAGAAAGGAACTCGTCACCGTCTGAAGCTCAGGCTTTGAGACGATAAACTTACCACCAACAGCAAGTGTGAGATCACAAACACTACCACTCTGAATAGAGCTAGGTTGCCTAGCTGGTCCGTCCGGATACCTTGAATTGACCCGGGCAATTCTGCTTCCGGAATCAGGATACTGCTTTCTGATTTGTTGCTACCAGAGGGCTTCGAGTAAAGCTTGTTCTGTGGACAAGAACTTGGATCACACTACTCAGCTCGTCAGCATATCATCCTGTGGTGTTAAAATCGATTGCTTCAACTTACGGCCGTTTTCTGCGAACGATGTTTCTCACAAGCGTTTCCTCGATTTTCCGCAACCTTCCTCCTCTTGACTGGGTCATACGGAGTTCGCTTCTTCTTCTCAATCTCCTGTCCACTCGACAAACTCCAGGTTGTTATTGAACCATCTGCGCCCTTCAACACCTCCACCTCGGGTTCCCTCCATGCTGTTGGCGTCACGCACCTACTACTTGTTCGACTGGTATTCCTACTAGTCAAAGTAGGCGTTCTTCCCTCCACCCTCGAACTACACCTCGAGCCCGCTCGCACTCCTCCTGCAGGTTGCGGCTCCAACGCAAACTTCCAACTCCTCAAAAAGACATCAGCACTCGGCAAAGGACTTTCCACATCGTCTTTCTGTCCTTTTAAACTAGCCTGCAAATTGTTCTCTGGTAGCTCGCAGATGAATGTCCCGCTCACTGGTTTTTCTGAGACGAAAAATTTCTGGAGGGCTGCTTGCATTAATTCCAGCTCTGTTTCGAGGGTGGGAAAAGCGTAGGAGAGGGCATTTATCAAGGCGCGGGTTCCTCGTTTGGGAAAGAATTGGGGGATCCCGTGTCGGTCGCGAAAGATTTCGTAGGTGGGGGGAGGGAAGGAAGACATTGTGAGGGTTTAAAGGTAGGGATTGATTATGAGGGTAATTGTAGGGACTGAATGAGAATTGGAATTGGAAATGGAAATGGAATAGGGCACGAGCCAAGGAAAAGGGAAATGAAAATGAGAATGAGAATGAAAATTGAAAATATAAATTGAAAAAGGGAGTGAGGTCACCCAATTCATTTACACAGCCACATCTTTGCGTGAGGTGAGAAAAAGCGGCACTGAATCTCGTGAATCTTATATTCCCCGGATTCCCATTCAACTGGGGAAATCCTTTTTAGATGTAGAATGTGGATCGAATCTTCAGTCAAAAGTTCTTTCCTAGTTAGCCAAAATGTCCTGAAGAGTAAAACTACACATCTGGATATCGTTTTAATCTCGAATAATTGTTGTCTTTCTTCTCCACTGCTGCTTTGTTGTCTGACATGTCCCGATTAGGTGACCGGTCCACATATTCAACTAGTCTTCAAGTCACAGTTTAAATCATAATGACGTAAGACCATATCTGCCGGATTTTCGTCGTCTAGGATACCGACAATATATCATTCTATGCTCATTCACCCGAGCCTCTTTCGAATCTTTGTTTCCAATTCGTAGGTACAAGCAGATCTAGGGAGAGTTTAGGTACTTTGAATCGCTGTGTTAAGGTGTGGGGCTTTAATGGGTGAAATACGTGAAGGGTGGCTGGTGATAGGTTTATCTAAGGGAGACTACTTGGCTATTTAATGTGGTCATCTTGTGGCCCCTACAGCCAGCTATAAGCAGCTTTGTCAAAAGCGAAGTGTTATGGCTAATAACCCTTGGTATTTCTACACAAAACTTGCCTGCTGGTGCTAAAACATAGCTAAGAGATAGATCAATAGCCTGTATATAGTAGCCAGCTTCTCAACCTTCTACACGGCATTTCCCAGATATAGCACCTTTCTACGTTGACGGCCTCTCTAGGTAGCGAGTTTCGGGATGTCTAAGTTATAAAGATACGGTTTCACCGACGAGTGATTATCTTTATTTACCAGCCATAGACATAATAGCATAGCAAATTAGTTTCTAAGAAATATATTCTTTTACAGGTAGCGTAGGGAGACGTACAATAGAAGGGTTTTCTACAATAGTATACAACCCATTCAGAACATTAATGCCTGTGCTTGCCAACCTATGACATTCAATTATAGCAAGATAAAAAACAACAACATCCGGTTACTAAATGATGCTTACAAGCTTCTCAATTCTAGAAAGACTTGTTATAAGTATAGATCTATTCTCCTTAGACAACCACATACTTTGATTTCTTCTAATACCTGCTACCTCTTATCTTTCATCACAATAGCACTCTATACTTCTTTCTTGCTAAAGTATTAGAATAAGCTATTCTCCTCTTTCCCCCTAAAGTATAATCCTTTCCTTGCCTCAACACTATAAGCTACAAGTATATCACCTTTCATCTTAATTACTGACTACATTCTAAACAGCAGCTAAAATGTTCATCCGTAGAACCACCCTCAGCGCTATTGTCAGCTTCGCGCTCCTCGCTACTCCAGCTACTACAATTGTAGTACGCAACTTAGGAAACGCACTTTAAAACAGGAGCGAAATCGACATCGATGTACAAGATACTTGTCGATACTTTTACCCCGGCACTACCCCTCAAACAACAGGAACCAGCTGTCATAGCTAGATCTATGCCGATAGATCGGGTAGTCGCGGTCTCAATTTTAACGTTTACTGTGCCTACCTCTATGGCAATTCTACATATGTCTTATGCGCTTGCGTTGGCAACTGTGGTGTATATAATTGGGTCTGCTATTACTAATAGGCAAGGCCTCGATTAGTAAGTAAAGGTTTGTAGGCCTATGGTTGAGAAGAGTGTTATAGGATGTTTTGTCTTCTTCTGGTTAGTCGTGAGCTCGAGGGTAGGGTTAGGGTTAGGGTTAGGGTTAGGGTTAGGGTTAGGGTTAGGGTTAGGGTTAGGGTTAGGGTTAGGGTTAGGGTTAGGGTTAGGGTTAGGGTTAGGGTTAGGGT